>PVJX010025325.1:0-27026 GCA_004027295.1 Dolichotis patagonum | reverse complement strand
CTCTAGGATTCATTACATACACCTGTAAGTTACCACAGTTTTTTATTAAATATTATATCAACTCAGAATTAGAATACAATGGTATGTTCCCATTTCCTCTCCTGACTTGTATGCTATTAGTATGTTTTACATATAAGCCACACACAGAATTTTATAATTTTTGCTTAAATTGTCAATTATCTTTTAAGAGTTTTTTTTTTAAACACAAACTATTATATACTTACCCACTTAGCTACCATTTCCGGTGCTGTTCATTTTTGTTTTTTTTATAGATCCAGACTTCCATTAAATGTCATTTTGTTTCCTGACTGAAGAACTTTTAACATTTGTTGTTATAAGAAGATGAATTATTTCAGCATCTGTGTATCTTACAAAGTTTTGCTTTCATCTTTAAAAAAATTCATGAGTACAAATTTGCAGTGTATGATTACATTCATCATAAGGAATTAGTACATGTACATAACATTCCTTCTATTTCCTTTTCTCCTCACCTCCTCACTCTACCAATTGTTTCCTTTGCTGTGCATACTTTGCCTCTATACTACTATGGAGATTTCCTCCAAAGACTAACGCTGAAAAATCTATTTGGCCCAGTTATTCCCCTTCTAGGTTATCATCCCAAAAGAGTTAAAAACATTGTATGACGATGATACATGCATATCCGTGTTTATAGCTGAACAATGCATAATAGGTAAATCTTGGAAGAGGCCTATATCTATCAGATGAATGAATAAAGAAAAAAAGGTATTTATATACAATAGAGTACTGCTGTGCTATAAAGAATAAATTTGAGTCATTGGTAGGAAAATGGATGCACCTTGATCATAATTAAATTTGATGTAATCCAATTTGTTGATTCTTGATGTTGTTTCTTGTGTAATTGGGGTTCTGTTCAGAAGTTATCTGTGCCTATGTCTACGACTTTAAAAGTTTTACCTATTTTGTCTTTCAGTAACTTAAGTGTTTCTATTTTAGCATTTAGGTTTTTGATCCATTTTAGTACATGGTAAGAGAGATGAGTCTACATTCAATCTTCTGCATGTAAATAAGAGGATTTATACAGCATTTGTTTTGTGACTGGCTGTATATTTCTTTTAGTGTAATGTCCTAAAGGTTTGTCCATGTTGTAGCATGTGTCAAATTTTTCTTCTTTTTTAAGGTTGAATACAATTTCATTGTATGTATATAACACTTTTAGGATTGATTTTTTTTTTTTTTATACCGGGGATCGAACTCACGACCTTGCGCTTGCCAGGTAGGCACTTAAGCCACTGAGCTAAATCCCCAGCCCAAGTATATAACACTTTTAAAAAGCACTCATTCGTCAGTGGACACTTTGTGAGTAATTGTGAAAAATTCTGCTATGAATACTGTACAAAGGTCTTTTTTAAATCTTTTTAAGGTCTTTTAATAATTTTGGGTATATATCCAGAAGTGAAATTGATTAATCATACGGTAATTCTATATCTAATTTTACCATTGTACTGTTTTCCATAGCAGTTGCACCATTTTATATTCTCATGAGCAAGGCACAGGGTTTTAATTTCTTCAAATTCTAACAATATTTTCTTTTCCTTTTTATTTTCTTTATTTGATAGACACCATATTAGTAAGCATGAGGTAGAACCTTATGATTCTGAATTTGCATTTTCCTAATGATTAGTGACGTTGAATATACTGGTTTTGATTTTTATTTTCATCCATTCTGACAGTCTGTCTTTGAGAAGTTTAATCTGTTTACATTTAAGGTAAGTACTGACAAGGGAGGACTTTCTATTGTCACTTTTGTTTTCTTTATGTCTCATATCTTTGTTATCCCTCACTTCCTCCCCTATTGCTCTGCTTTGCATTTGTTTTTGTTTTTGTTTTTGTTTTTTACAGTGACACATTTTGATTTGCTTCTCATTTGTTTTTTGTGAGTATTCTAGAGCCCTGTTCTATGGACAATTACCACTTGCTATGTAATGATTACCATGATGATTGCATATAAAAAATCCTAAGGCTGTAACATTCCACTTAAACTAATAGCTTCATTTGCATAACAGTCTCACTCGTTTCTGGTTTTACCCCCCTCCTCTATATTATTAATGACACTAGCTACATCTTTATTATTATGTATGCATTCATATAGATTTATAACTCTTTATGCTTTTGTCTTTTAAAATTCTGTCAAAAAAAGCAAAGTGAAAAACCAGGTTATAGTTCAGAGACTGTCCCCCAAAGCCTCACATAGCCAGAGGCTGGGCTTTTGAAAGGATCCGGGGGGCACTGTTCTCACCGGTGGACTCAGCTGCTGTGCCACTGGAAGGTAGGATCTAGGTGGAAGAGGCAGGTTACTCGGAGTGTGGCCGCCTTCCCTGGCTCCTCCTTCTGTTCCTGCTTCCTAGCCACCATGGCATGGATAGCTTTCCTCTGAGGTAGGTTCTTCCCCCATGCTGTTTCTGAGTTTGGCCTCGCTGAACATGAACTGGAAACTTCTGAAACTGTGGGCCAAAATAAACCTTTTCTCCTTTAAGTTATGGATGTCAGATGTTTTTGGCCCGGTGATGAGAAAGTGACTAAGGCAAACCAAAATTTTACTAATACGGAATTTTGTTTACCCATGTACTTTCCTTGCCAGAGGACTTTACATTCCCACATGGCTGTGAGCTAGCATCCCTTTCATTTCAACTTGAAGGATATACTCTTTATATTTCCCGAAGGGTAGGTCTAGTAGAAGTGAACTCTTACAGCTTTTATCTGGAAATGTCTTAATAGCTCCTTAATTTTGAAAGGATGTATTTTTAGATGTGAAAATTTTGGGGCTGGGGATTTAGCTCAGAGGCTTAAGCGCCTGCCTGGCAGGCGTGAGGTCATAAATTCAATTCCCGGTACCAAAAAAAAAAAAGAAAATTTCAGTTATTAGGGTTTTTTTTCTTTCAGTATTTCAAGTATATCTTTTCACTTTCTGGCTACAAGTTGTCATTGCTTGTTTGGTTTTGGTGCTGGGTATTAATCCAAGGACCTTGTGCACCCCAAACGTACTACACGCCCAGCTCTGTGGGTATGAGGTTTCTGTGTGAATCTGTGGACATTGTAAGGATCCTTTTTATGTGTAATGAGACATTTTTCTTTTCCTGATTCTAAGATTTTTCTATTCGTCCTTGACTTTAGTTTGATTATAATGTGTCTTGGTGTGGATCTCTGAGTTAATTCTCCTTAGAGATTTTAGAGTTCTTAAAGTTTGGGAGGGTTTTGGCCATTACTTCCAAACACCCCCACCTCCATCCCCACCCAAAATCTTTTCTGAAGTTTTCTTTTCCTGGGACTCCCATAGGATTATGGTTGGCTTGATGGTGTTCCATAAATCCCCAAGGCTCTGTTCACTTTTCTCTTTTGTTGTCTTATTTTATTGTTGTTGTTTCTCAGATTTGGTTCAGACTTGAATGACTTGTCTTCAGATTCACTGATTTATTTCTTCAATTTGAATCTCCTGTAATGTACTTTTTAATTTCGTTATTACACATTTAGCTGCAGAATGTTTGATAATCATTTCTATGATATTCACCTTTTTGCCACATATCATTTTCTTGATTTCCTTTAGTTCTCTATCATCTCCTTTACATACCTGATCACATTTAAGGCAATTGGGTGTACATGAATATTTGTTTTGTTTTTAAGACAAGATCTGGCTATATTGCCAGACAGGCCTTGAATTTGTGATTTTTCCTGCCTCAGCTCCATAAATAGCTAGGGTTACAGATACATGCTTCCGTATCCAGTTCAAGACAGTTGTTTTTAAAGTTTTTGACAAAGAAGTATGAAGTTTGGTTTTTGGGTTTCTAGAGACATATTTTATTCCTTTGAATAGGCTTGCTTTCTCTCTCTTTTCTTTTCTTTTTAAATTTTGATATCTGAAAAGCCAAACAACTGCTTCTCTCTTGTGGACTGGCTATATGAAGGTGAAAACTATCACTGATCAGCCTGGTTTGAAGGTTTAGGGTCCTCTCAGACTTTTTCTGGGCATGTGTCTTCCCTGATCCTTTGCGTGTGGGAACTGGAAATTTTCCCAATTCCTCCTTATACGCAGTTACTTATATGTCTTTTAAAAAAATTTTATTTAAAGAAAAAAAACAAAACAAAAGGGGTAGAAATAATAATTTCAAAAAAAAAAAAAACAGTAAGAAATCACTAGTTGACGGAGTCCAAAGATGGTGGACTGGTAGGTAGCAGGAGAGGGACCCTCTCTGAGAGAGACAGCTCAAATGCCAGAATAGAACACCCTGGAGAGACCCTAACAGAGAGAGATGGACTCTCACAACCCAGGAAGAAACTAAAGTGCAAAAAACTGCTCAAATATGATGTCCTGGGGCTACTATTAGTGAAGATAAGATCAGTGAGCACAGCGCCCTCCTTGAGCTGCCTGCTGGAGACCTGACCAAGCAATCGCCGAAGCGACTGGCTTGAACCACCAGAGCGTGGAGCTGAACAGCCCTGTGTGTGGCTCGCCCGGACCGGCCCTGCACATGACCCACCCAGAGGCACTGTGAATTTGCACTGCAGCCGCGCTGAAGTCAGAGGTCAGGGAGCCCAGCAGTTTTTGGGGACCGGTGTCAACATGCGGTGAGTGATGGGAATAAGACCCTCCCATGGGAAAGGGGAAACCGACTGGACGACATGTTGGATTTGGGCAGGACAGCCCTAACTCCATAAAGAAGTGGCTTCAGTTGGTTGCTCCCCTTGCCGAGCGGATTGGTGGAATCTGCTTGGACTAGGCCGAGCCACTGGCCGGGACCCAGTGAATCGCTACAAATGAATTCCCTGAGATCAGCACACACTGACACAATGAAGGCCTGCAAAGGTTGACTGGCCCGGAGGGGAGGAGCCAGCACACACTGCCCATGCATGAACTCTAATCTCTAATAGCCTATTGAAGAGGACAAAAGCTCCTAGCCTGCGCCCTCTAGAGGAGCCTTAACCAACAAGAAAAGCGTATGGGAATTACACTGTACACTTGCATGGACGGAACCAAAAACATGACGAAAGGGAGAAATAAGAAAAAAACCCCAGCCCCCAACCCTGAGAACACCCAGGAGAGGTAAATACAAAAGAGATTGAGGGCAGCAAAAATGCAACATTAAACACAGCGTTAGCAGACATAAAGAGATATCTTCAGGACCTCATAATTGGGACCAAAACTGAAATATTAATTCAAATTAAACAAGAGATAAGTAGATTAATTACAGAAAGGCTGGGCACCTCTCAAGAAGACACAGACAGAAGAATGGAGGAACACAAAAGGCGAGAAAAATTTAATGAAGAATACAGAAGAAACCTAGAATTCATGAAGCAGATTCAGAGATTATCAGGAAACTAAAGACTCCATAGAAAGCTGGCAAAACTGCTTGAAAGAAACCAAAGATAGACTATCAAAAATTGAACACAGCCTTGCAATGTGTGATCATGAAAGGAAAGATCTCTTAAAAATAACAAGGGAGCAGGCAGTAAAGATACAAAGACTGGAAGATGACAAGAGGATCTATAACTTAAGAATAATGCATGTGAATGAAGAAGCAGGAATCAAACCAGAGGAATTACAAAGGCTATTCACAGAAATTAAGGAAAATTTCCCAAGCATAGAAAAAGGAAATGATATGCAGAGGTATGAAGCATACAGAACTCCAGCCACCTACAACCAAAACAGAGCTACACCCAGACATATAATAATCAAGATCCCAGAAATTCAATATAAGAACAGAATATTAAAAGCCATCAGAGAAAAGAAACAGATCACCTATGAAGGAAAACCCATCAAAATCACAGCAGACTTCTCGACACAGACCATCAGGTCAAGAAGAGCTTGGAGTGAAGTAATTCAAGCGCTGAAGGAGAACAATCTCTAACCCAGATTGATGTATCCTGCAAAACTCTCCCTAGAAATTAATGGAGAAACAAGATGCTTCCATGAAAAAGAGGAACTAGGAGAATTTGTGACCACTAATCCAACCCTACAAAAAATACTGAAGGACATTCTAGGGAGAGAGAACAAGAATATGAGCATTTCAGGAACAGTGACAGAGAGGCCTCAGTGAACAGGGCAGATAGTGGAGTGGAAGAGAAAAATAGACAGCCAATGGCAGAAAAACAGAATAGCAGAAATAAGGCAGAGAAGATTGGCTGTAATCTCTAGTATAGATGGCCTTGAAATATTAACAGAGTGAAACACAGGCAGAGTAGATCAGGAGATAGGGTCCATTGAGATGCTCTATATAGGGAGGCAGTGGGACCCAAAACAAGCAGTGCACCCCATGGGAGTGAAAGGGGAGGAATTGTCTAAAAAAAGGAGGCAGAGGATATTGTTAATTGGGTAACAAGATTTAAAATTTACCTTATTCTCATCACTCTGCTTGGATGGAGTATGTGCTGTTCCAGTTTGTCCACTTACACTAGACTTGAGGACATGGTCAGCTATCCCCAAAATAAGAGGACATATTATGGTAATCATCCCTAATTTTCCTATCAACTTAATCTGAAGCCCTTTACAACTTCTACTGTCTTATTATGACTGATCTTACTTGAATCTGGTTTGTCAGATTGCTACTTTGTATTGCCTGATTTTATTTAAATCTGTTATGATTGATAGCACCATGTCTAAGAGTATAGGCCACTACACTGAAGATGACAAGATTCACTAAGATACCCATTCTGGTTTGATTATTACTTGCTTTTGAAGTCTTATAATGTCTCCAATGCTTCATTTTTATTAATGTTGTTATATACTGCTGAGATGTCATGGTAACCATTGTAGATCACCTAGTATTGTGGTTTTATGTGACTTTTTTGCCTCATGCTTTTCTAGGAATTGTTCTGTTTTATCTTGCTTTGTTCTGTTTTTCCCTCTAATACAGAAATGATAGATATACATGTAGAGACTCATGTATGTGTAGAGCTTATAAATAGTTTACGAGAACCAACTATATAATACATGTTGAAATGAACAACTACTTTGAAGAAAAAGAGACACTACAATACCCAGTGATGATGCCATAATGTCATGATGTGAAGTCCAGCAAAACTATCACTCTTTTTTCAAAGTGATTTTAGCTTGCTTTGTCTTGTTTAAGTTCAACACATATGAAGGTATGGACAGCTGTTTTGAGGAGAATGAGAGATACTATGACAGCCATTCTTGGCTTCCCTAATGTCTGGTCTTAAAGACCTGAAATGCCCTCCTTGTCCTGCTCAGATCAATTCCATACTATGTTGTTTCATGTGAATTCCCTGTATGTTACAATATGGACAACTATTTGGAAGAAAACAAGAGTCAATATGATAGAGAGTGAATATCTCCCATTGTCTAGTTTTGAAATTTATTTCTCTTACATTGCTTTCTTGTGATCTGCTTTGCTCTGTTTTGTTGTGTTTAATTTTACCCTTTTGATATAATTGCATGTATATTTGAGTGGGTAAGATGGATGACCATATTGCTGTTTTTGTCAGATCGTGGAGCAGAACTGTTAACAGTCTCACTGTTTGAATGTCTACTTTACATGTTTTAACTTTGTAATTTGAGAAACTATTACCAAGAAGTCAGTATGTAATATGTCAAGTAATAATTTCTTAGGCTTTTTTGTTGTTGTTCTTTTCCTTTTTTCCTTGGAATTCTGTATTGTTGCTACGCTTTATTCTGTTTTGTTTTTTTTCTCTTTAAATAAAATTTAAAAAAAGAAATCACTAGTTGATAAATTACATCTTGTCCTCTTAGAAATAGTTGTTCAAGTTACAAAAGTAAAGCATACAAAGTAGACATTTAAACAGCGAGACTGCAAACTGTTCTGTTCAACTATCCAACAAAAACTTAGTAATATGGTTATCAATCCTACACAATTAAACATACATGGAATTACATCCTTTAGAGCACTTTCTTTTCCTTTTTTACAATAAGCAATTACACAATTTGGGTTTTATTACTCCTGTATTTCTTATTACTTTTTACACTAGAGACACAATGTGATATTTGTAAATATGATTCTTATTTCACAAATGAGGATAGCCTCAAGTTGTCTCCATTTGCCTATGAAGGCCTCAAGATCATCATTCTTTTTCATAGCTGAGTAATATTCCATTGTATAAAAATACCACATCTTTTTCATCCACTCTGTGGTTGATGGACATCGTGGTTGTTTCCAACAAGTGTAATCTCTGCTTCTCTGTGGGAACTTACATGTTCTATTGTATTTCCTTGCTTGTAACTTTGCTCCCCCCCCCCGTGCTAGTTGATTTGAAGGCCCAGGCTGCTCTCCTGTATTGGTTGCCTGCCACTGCTTTCAGCGACCAATTGAGGCAGAAGGATCATAAGTTTGAGGCTAACCTCAGCAACTTGGCAGAACCCCATCTCAAAAAGAAAAAATGGAGGGCTGGGGATTTAGCTCAGTGGCATAAGTGTCTGCTTGGCAAGCTCTAGGTTGGGTTCCATCCCCGGTACCAAAGAAAAAAAAAAGGGGCTGGGGATGCAGTTCAGTGGTAGAGTGTCCTTGGGTTTGTGTCCTCAGTACTATAAGACAAAGAAAACACCAATCACAAATGAAACATGTCAGCTATGCTGTTGTTCCTGTCGGTACTCCCAAGATACGAAAGAAATCGGTGCCTCTGGCAGCCTCTGGACAAGCCAGTGTTACAAACAGATTATAGGCTTTGA
Organism: Dolichotis patagonum; assembly: GCA_004027295.1. NCBI lineage: Eukaryota > Metazoa > Chordata > Mammalia > Rodentia > Caviidae > Dolichotis > Dolichotis patagonum. Next base: position 18,349 of record PVJX010025325.1, on the reverse strand, counting down.
CTCTGTCCAGTGGGAGGTCTGGGAATTAGGTGACTTAGTGCCAACACTGGGGAGCAGGTGGGGCAAAAGCAAGCCAAACTGCCGCGAAATTTCTACGCCTGAGTGTGGCTTTTCTTGGCTGCTGCAGGCCCTTGACTGGTTTTTGAGTTCCCACAAAACTGTCTTGGTGTTTTGTTGTTTACTCAGGTTTCCATGGGGAAAAGAGTTGACTCTCCATCACGCCCTTTCCTGTGGCTGCTTTTAAAATGTTCTCTTAATCACTGGTACCGAACAATCCGATTTAGAGGTTCTGGTGTAGTTCTCATTCTTTCTTGTGCTTGAGCATTTTTGAGCTTCTTGGTTCTTTGAATTTATAGTTTTCATCAAATCTGGAAGAATTTGGCCAACATTTGTTGAAATATTTTTGTATCCCCCAAATTCCAGAAGAGACCCAAATTATAAAGACATTAGGTTGCTACAAGCTGTCTCTTACCACACTGGTAGTATTTTTTTTTTGTAATATTTTTCTTGCTCTTTCATTTGAATGTTGTGACATCTTTATGTTCACTAGTTTTTTGTTCCTTCTGCAGTTTTATTTCAACTAATTGTATCTACTGTATTTAAAAAATCTCAGACATTGTAATCTTAATCTCTAAAAATTCTCCAAAGTGTGTGTGTATGTGTATTTTTTGTTTCATCAGCACTGAGGATTGAACCTAGAGCCTTTACACTGAGCTACATCTCCATCCCTTTCTGTATTTTGAGACGGGGTCTCACTGAGTTGCCCAGGGCTCAAACTTTTGATTGTCCTGTCTCAGCCTCCTGGAGTGCTAGAATCACAGGCATGTGCCACCACACCCAGTTATTTTTTTTTTTAATTTTTCATATCTCTACCTAATTTTTTGATCCAATGGATTCAGTTATTGTTTAGTATCCTTGTCTGCAGATTCTCACATTTGTTTTAAATTATCACAAAATATATCATAGTTTGCTGGTTATTGTTATGTATGATTTGTTATATATATCTGAAGTAGAGATTAGTTAATGATTCCACATTTCTGAGGAAGGATTTTAGAGCGCTTCTTCCTTGCTAGATTTTCAATTTAGGTGGTGGGAACAGACAGTGTTCCAAGCATGGTATGAGTTGTTCTTTCCTTGGCCACTGGTGGCGTGAATATATACATACATTAATCAGTACTGTGATGAATAGCCAGAGACCACAGATTCCGGAAAGTGGTCTCAATGCGGCTCTCTCCTCTTCTGGATTTTGTGATCTCAAGCTGCTTTGCTCTTTAAAAAGTTGATGAATGAGTACCCTTGTTTCTTGTCTACTTTACCTAGTACAGGTTTCATTTTATTAATGTCATTAAAATTAACGTAAAAGAGTATTAAAGATATCAAAATGAGGCTTTTTTTCTGAAAGTTAAATGAAATTAAAATTAAATCCATTGGCGATAGAAGCTGTTTGTAGGACACATCAGGAAAACCTCCAAGGGGATCATGTGACTGGGTAAAACTTGGTGACATGCAGTGTACATGCCGAAACCCACTATCTCTTGGTTTTATGCTGGTGTTTTCATAAATGTGGACTGGGTCTCAAGCAGTCATCACTAAGTACGTGGATGTACCTTTTGATAAACACGTTGGTATTCATCTTGATTCCAGAGCCAACAAGCTGGAGGGATTTACGAACTATTAAGTAGTGGCTCTGTCCAGTATCTGAAAATCTTTCCAAGCCTTGATATTACTAAAGAGAACAACTATCTTCGGAAGATTCTATATTCTCGAAGGGCTGGGAGTTCTTGAGAGCCTACTGTCTCTTTATCTTTTCAGGATGATTATCTCAGTACTTCAAGGACTCCGTTCTGTGGCCAACCTCTAGCACCTTGCCTGCTGCCTACCTAGCACACAGGGCTGGCCAAAGGTTCTGTAGGGAACTGACTTTGCATGAAGGGTTTTCTTTGGAGTTCCCTGCTACATCCTTTGCTTGATCTTTGGAACCCTCAGAATCCTTTCTGTACTGTCCCTGGTGCCTTTTTTTTGGGAGGGGCATGAATAATATTTGGTGTCTCTCCCTGTGGGCAAGATCTCTGTCTGGTAACACAGGAGATGTTACAGATGACTTGGCCATATGGAAGCATCACCTAGTTACTGGTATGTCAAGCTGCTCTCTTATACCCTGAATAGCATAGATAATGAACGTTTTCACTGTATTTATGGAATCAACTATCTTTTCCCCTCCCTATGGTTGATACTCTGCCTGTTTTCTTAATTTAGTGCTATCAAAGTAATAGCTGTCAGTCATTACTCATTTTCTTTCAAGTAAAGAAGAAAATATGGTACTATATTTTAACCATAGGCTTTAAGGTTGATGTTAAATGCCATCTTCAAAAATTAAACATAACACATACAAAAAAATCCCTTGTCTAAGCTCCCAAACAAAAACAAGTGAACTGTAAAGACCAAAATTTTATATAGTCTCAAAAACACTTTCTATAACAGTGATTTGAAAGCTGGTTGAATTTAAGGACTGAACTGTGGGTCTTTCAGAAATCTTACTGGTAGATCTATTACTATCAGAGGGTGAGTCAGAGATATATATATAAAATCTGCCAAAAATGTATACAACAGGAAAAGAAAAACTTGTACAAATATTTTAATACTAAATTTATTGAGACATCATGAGATTAACACAAGTTATCTTTGGCCTTTAAAACTACAAGAGGTGCTCGAAGTGGTGTCATTAGCTCTCGACATTGATTAGTATGGCAAACTGCCTAAGTGTGTATACATTTTTTTTGGCAGATTACTTATCTATTTAATCAATCTCTAAGGAGAATTACATACTTTACTGCCTTTCATTCAACATTTCCTTATGACTTCAGGAGACAGAATGTGACTCAATGTGGCTCTTAACATGTTCCATGTCAGTGAGTACCTGGGAATGTTTTGTATGTTATAGTTGCAGATTGGAAGGATGGCTTACTTACATGTGATCTATAAAACCTGCCCTGATGGTCCACTTGCTTTGCCCAGTGGCTCTGCTTGAGCTTTGCCCAGTGGCTCTGCTTGAGCTATGTTCTAAAGCTGGTATTGTTTCTTGGATCTGGCCCAGCCCACAGGTCTGCAGTGGCCCCACTGACACATAGAATGTGGTCTTTCCTCTGCACAGCAAAAATTGTTATACATCAAAATGTTTTTTTATTTGGAACACAAAAATGCAAAATCGCTCAGATATCAAACATTTGCGGATCATCTACGATACTGCCACTATGTACAAAATAGCTGATGATAAATGTGTACACATATAAAAATACAGTATGCGTTACCTATGTACAGTACATGTGCAAAATGTATGGCATTCAAACATGATATGGAATTGATTCCAGGGGTGCAAACAGCAAATACAAAGGCATCATGGTTTTTCTCTTAAGAAACAACAGAAAGGCAATACATGAATGGACCCCCTGATTGCCATAACGTTTTGTTTATTAAACTAGTGCTTTTAACAAGCAGGGCTCTGAAGATCAGTATCTTTCTTCTCTTTTTCATAAAGTGAGATGCTAAGACATAATGTGACAATGAAAATAAGAGAAATACCTATTACACTGCATTTCTATTTCAAGCAAGAAAACTAATTTCTACACAGAAAGGAAAAAACTTCATAATACTACCAAATATGTATTATTCTTAAACCAACAAAACAACTCTATACTATTTTTACATGAAAACAATAGAGAAATATCTACATCTTTGTGAAAATTGTAACTGTAAATGGATAATACCTTTTTGGGACTGATTTTTGAGATCTCATTAGTCTCACATTTTAAACAAAAAGTGCCTCCTTTTGGCAAATACTTGGCAATGCCTTTGGTTCCTTTAAAGCATTTTGCATTACTACTGGTTACTTGAGGTCAAGTACTTTTGGTAGATACTAAAGTCTTTCCTAAATGTTTCCTTCTCCTACCAAATTAACAAGATTCCTTATAGCAAAATGTAGAGAGGTAATTGTTACATATTCAGTGATTCTCTAGACTTTGTTAAAGCTTTGTCTTAGTAGTTGGCATAAAGCTCTGTTACATACTATGGCTGTGTTGACATCTCCAATAACACAGTTTACTTGATTCTAGACAGCACCTTGTAGATCTCAGATTGCCATCCTGTTGTCTCAAAACTGTGATAGTTTCTAATCATGGTTCACAGAGCAATGTATGTGCATGGAGGGTAAGAGCTCTTCTGTAAACATGTGCAGCTTTTTGAATTACAAGCCTTCAAAAGATTTCAGGTAGAAACACTCTGCAATGGTACATTTCCTCAGCTATTGTAAGAAAGGCTGAGTGGAGAATAAATGTGGACATGGTTATTGTCAGTAGATAAGTCATTCAAGATTAAAAACACAGCCAAGAGAGATTGTTCAGTGAGCAAATGATTGAAAGTCTGAACCAGGAAAAATAAATTACATCTTGTTATTTTTCCAGTTTTGATTGAAATCACTTAAAAGATTAGCTGATATACAGTTAGGATACTCTCCAAATACACATTTATGCAATGGTAAGCTATGTTCCTTGGTAAACCTGACCTTCCAGTTAAACTTCTTGCATTATTTGGGCTAATTTCATGTCCTCTGGGGCAGTGGGTCAATGTGTGCCAGTATTCAGCATCCATTTGTATAGTGACAGACAATAAGTAGTAGTGTTATTTGTGAATTTTGTTGTTCTGTTGGTACACTGAATTGCTATTCTCTTTAAATTTCTCTAAGAAGTCTGCAGCAATGTCAGGAGCTTCTCACATGACTTTCAGTTAGGTGCTCTTGAGGCCAGCCACTACCAGGGACTGCAGAAGTGGCATGAATGTGTATGCTGAAGTGAGGGTTCGTCTCACATGTTTTCAACCCTGCCAGAGTGCTCTGCTGCTTCTCTGAGGCCAAGGTCCATCTGAAAACAGGAAAGAGACTGCCCTGTCACTCTTGGGGACAGCTGCTCTGTCAGTTGCTGTAGTTGGTTCCTGCCTGGGAACTCTGAAAGGACACTGAAGAAAGCCATGTTGCCTGGAATGATAGGGGCTGAGGGCAGAGGAAGCCTGAGTCAGCTTTGGTAACAAAACGGGTAACATGCTCTCATGTGTCACTTGGTGTCTGCTGACTACACATTTCGGTGGTGCTATCTTATTTCCATGATGTTGCCTTCCTGAGATGCAGCTCGGAGGCAACACCAGACTGCTTTTGGCCCAGTTTCTAAAAAACCAGTGTCAGTCATGCCAGCCACAGGGTCATGCAACTTTAAAAAAGGAAAATTTAACAAGACCTCTTAGTATTACTAAAATATTCACATGAAACAAACACAAATAGTATCTGAGGAAAAGTTTTCACAAATTCAGAATATATCTGTGTACAATTATGTAGCAAATCCTATTAAGTATATAAAATGTTTCAGGAAAGCACTAGAACATGAACCACTGACACTGTCCTGAGGCTTTACTAACAAGATGCCCACATACCCCTACACTTCCAAGATTTTCTAGAAGCTTTAGTGTAATTCTTTTTATTCATCTCACCCCCCCAAAAATTTGACACCTATGTACAGTGAAAGAAAAGGTCAATACTACTGTGTTTTGAGACTACGTAGGGAAATAAGACTGGGGTGTGATATAATACATTTCTACAAGTTATTTTCTTGGCAATAAGACACACAAAAGTACCATGTCTAAACTACACACATGCATAGTGAAAATTTAACTGGCTGTTTTGACTTGCGCTTCAATGGCTGTGAAACTAACCTTAAACAAAAAGTCACCTATAGTAAACACACACCCTTTCCCATTGCATTTACTGAGATACAGAGTTAGGTTAAAGGGCTTTGTTTACAGAGTATGGTCTTTGGTCATATCACATGCATGCCTGGAACATGGGGGTGGGTCTTGGAGAGCAGCATTCATCATGTCACAGGTATCTGCTGGCAATGGAGAGGGGCCACATGGAATGGTGTGAGTGGGACAGTAGCTGTGGGTTCAAAGCTAGAGATCTTTCATTTTCTGAACAATGAGAATGACATGTCAAGGCTTGAATGCATGTGTCAAGTGGGCACTTCAGCCTGTTCTCTCTTGACTGAACTGCCGATGAGATGACATTCTTTGCATGGCATTGTGTTTTTGGAGAGCAACCTTCTTATGGCATATTTCAAAACCTATTTTAAAAAAGTAATAAAGGGACCCAAGGACCAGGAAATTATCTACGTTTACAACTCATGATTGTGGAAATATTAGGTTCTTGAACACAAGTTAACAGCACTAGTTGTTCAGTTGCCTCCTGCATTTCCCCTGCTATTTACTGCTAATTTAACAAGCTACTTGATTCTGAATAAGCAGGATGCTCAGACTCTTAACTATGGACTTGACCACCTCAGACAGAAAGCCCTCAGCAAAAACCCATGGCCAAGGTCTCCTATCGCAAAGCCCTTTCCTGATCAAACATCTCTGGCTTGGAGACAGCACGGTCAGTGGGACTGACAGGCTTCAATCATCTCCAGTGATAAGCCCATGTTGGGCTTGGTCAGGTGGTAGTGTTCAGGTTAACAGAGTTCTTATAGCAAATGTGTCAGATACCAATGTCTAAACACTTAAAAGTATTCACCGCTGAGCAAAGCAGCCTTATGTTTAGGAGGTACGTGGGCACTGTTAACCCCTTAAGCCTTAAATGTCAGAGGGCTCCAGTGTGCTCTGCTAAGAAAGCAGACTTTTTTTTTACATGTAGTAAAATTTATAAGCAACAAAAAATTGAAAATAAGATCACTTTCAGGCAAAATACAAATCCCAAAGTAATTCACAAATTCTTTCCAAACAATGGGCCAGCCAGCTGCCTGCTGGAACAGCAGCACTGCTGGAACAGAATCACTGGAACATTAACTATTTAGTGACTCAGGAGTTGACCTAACCCTAGGGTTTAAGCAAGAGTGAGGTGAAAAGCATGGTAGTATTATTTAATTAAAATATCCATGCTCCTTTGGAAGATTTCAGTTTTGTTCATTTACATTTTGCATATACTTCAATGACTAAACTGAAATAATGTAGGAAACTATATAGTTGGTATTTTAAAAAATTCATCAGAAACTACTCAACAAATGTGATAACTTTTTTCTACATAAAAAACTAATAAAACCTCCAGTTTTTAATCTTAGGCTGATAACACAGTGAGAGTATGGGTAGAATATCCAGTTATAAGTTTGCTAAAGGAGAACCAGGGATCTGTGAAACAAAAGACAGCCAACCTCATCTGTGCTCTGGGTGGGAATGTCCTGGGCCCATGACAGACTTACCACTTCTTATTCTTCTACCTCGCTAGTTCAGGAAGGTATTTCATGCTAAAGCCTTTATCTTGGTTCTTTGAGATGGGTCTGGTTACCTGAAAGTTAGTCAGCAACTCTTTTATTTTATAGAAAAATGTATGTGGCTCAAGTACTCTAGAAACATTTTGAGTTGCTAAAAGAAGGAGGACCATTGTGTATCTATTTCCTTATCCTAATTAATGTAGGCTGTACAGGTCACAACATTAGAGTGTACACGCAAATGTCTAATATACACAGAAAAACAAATCTAAGCAACACAGAGGGCTGCAAATAGAATTTTCAGTGTTATTAATATATCTGGACTTTTTACAGTGGGTTGTTTATGACATCTGATTATGGTGAAATATCTTGCAATTAAATTTGGAAATCTAAAGTAAGACTCAAAAAGTCACAAAATAAACTACAACACAAAAAATTACACAGGTTTCTGACTGGAACCCAAAGTTTTCAGCTGGAAGCTGACACCAAACTGGTCAGCTCTCACCACTGCCTCTGGCCCCTGCTGCATCCTGGCCTGGCTCAGGCTGCCTCTCCGAAGTGCCATGTGCAGGGACTTCTCACAGGCCTCACAGCAGCCTTGTTTTGTGAGAGGAGTTGTCCACCTCCTATTTAGGGTCATAAAGTGAGCACATAGGTGTAAATGTAATTGATTACCAGAGAATCCTAGTGTCATTTTCTTGCATACATTACTCTTCCTTATATTTTTGTCTGAAGAATTTTACTGCAGTCTGGATAAACAGAGGAGTCTTCTTGGACTAGTGTATTTTTTTCAGAAGGCCCTGTGCTATATTAAATTGCAGAAATTCACTGCTAAATACAGTGAGATGTTTTCAAACTTGGTTTCCAGGCTACGGCTTTCCATCGTGACATCATATTTTGATTGCAATAATGCAACTAGGTAGCGATCTCTAAAATCTGATCTTTCAAATTCTTGTTCTGAAACCTCATGAACTCTGAGATAGGTAACCTGTGATGCTAGTCCCACGGTAATGGTAGGTCCTGTGGGTCTAAGAAGTCAGCAGAGAACATACTTGGTGCAGTGGCGCTGAGAGGAGTGAGCCCTGAGGATGTGTTGGGCATAGTAATATCCAGCCACTCCATGTTGTCCAAGTTTGAGTCTGAAAGGTCAAGAGACAGACAGGGAATACCTGCAGCAAACTGGGCCTCAGAAGTCTCCATAGGTGAGTGTGAATGGTCCAGCATACTGGTGTGGCTCAGCAGATCATTCTGGAGCTCCTCAATCAGAGAGAAGGGCTCTCTGTCTTCACTGCTGGTTTGTAGAGGAGCAATTTCATTGGCTGAAGGTAAAGTTCCATCCAAGAAGGCTTCTAGTTGGTTCTCTAAGCTGGCAGATAAACTGCTCATAGGTTCTAAGGATACAGGTGGTGCCATTTGGACTTGGGGTGGTGGCCGGGACACCACTGTGTTGACTGGCATGGTGGTGATGCTGGCTGTCACTGGTCTCATTTTGGAAATTGGAGAAGGCTCTTCTTTTATAGGGAGGGAAATCTCTGTGAAATATAATTAAAGTAATTAATAAATATTTACTACCATTTAAAAATTTTTATTACTAGGACATTTATTTTGCTATTTTGCAATTCTGGTCACTTTTATTGTACAGTTAGAAAAAGAATGTTGTTGGTTGGGTATAATCCTTGACAGTCTTTAAAATGATGGATTTTTTTAGTTAAATTGATAAACATACATGTTTATAGTACTCTGATGTGCTTCCAGTTCTTCACAGTAGGACTAAGCATTAAAAGCAGTTAGGTCCCACCGGACAAGAATCAATGATTTTGGATTTTTTAGTCTTGGGTCCTTATTCTCAGTCATGTAAGGTTTTAAGGTAAGGCTCCTGAACTGGCTATGGCAGTAGCATCAGACCCTTAAAGACAAAAGGGCAGTGCATACTCTGAGTTTATGCAGAGGGATAAAGTATATCCTTGATATTATGAAAGAGCTAATTCTTTTTTCTTTAAAATCATTGTTAAACTGTGTCCCCAATTTAGCCACATTCTGTATAAAGTTCTGAGAAGATATAATATCATCATATTTAATTTCTGAATTAAAGCTAATTAAGGCTCCTTTAATGTCTATAAAATAAGGTGAATCATCTGCTTCTTTTTTGGGTTTTGTTTTCTGAGTTTACATGAACTCTTACACTGGTTATATGTTATTCCTTGCCACATCAAATGGCAAATTAATGGGCCATTTGCTACAGACAGCAGTGCTCACTTAACTACATATATTTAATTTATCTTCTTCATTTTTATGAGGATATAACTTTTCATTTTTACAAAGGCAGATTAGGAAAAATTAATGATAGTTCTTAAAGTCTCAATGACTGGGATAGTTAAATAGGTAAAAAAGAAGATTCTTCTAAAGAACTGGTCACTGCACGGTCGGTTTTTTGGAGTTTGTTACTTTTATCTGTAATCACCTCTAGAATTGCTTGAAAACTTTAAGTGTAATCTAAATAACTAGTCTTACAATCAATTATTTAAATCTTATTACTGATAATAGTATATAATAAGATGAAATAATACACTTATTGAATACTTCATCCAAAGGAAAAAATCATCATTTTGAGAAAATCAAAATTGCTTTCTGACTTTGTCACAATTCAATTTCCAAGTTTAGTCTATAAAATTTTCTTATTTTAATCATTTTATTTATTTTAATAAAATAAACCATTTAAAAAAGTCTTCTTTAGCAGATTTAGCAAATTTTTTTTAAAAATCCTAAAATCCAGGTATAGAATGTCTGTTTTTCAAATGTCTAGTTTGGATATGAGTTTAAACTATTTTTCAAAGCCACTTGAACTTATTGGCTTAGCAGTAAAAATACTACAACATTTGCACATGAAAATCTAGTCAAATACCAAGAATTTTCGGTTATGCCAAATGTTCTGAAAGAACATCAACTTCAGTATCAGACACCTGTTTTAAATGAAGAACTTTCACTTTTACTACTTAAAATTCAAATAGATTTTTTTCATCAAGGTAATTTAAATATTCTTTAGTAAATAACATTTTTTTTCTTTTTTTTTGGTGTGGGTGTGTGTAGCGCTAACAACTGAACCAAAAGCTTCACACACACTAACAAGTTCTGTACAATTGAGCTACATTCTTAGTCTGAATTTTATTAAAGCAGTACAGGCCAACTGGGCTATTACTGAATTAAAGTTGGATTGGAACAGCCTCATTTCACAACAATGACTGAAAGGCAAATCTGGTTTTACTTTGTTGCTTGAAGATGGTCTTTTTTAGCAGGCATACATCTATGGATAAATCTAACATATTACTGCTTGAAGCTGAATCAATGACTTTTCCTCCATTTATAGTCAGTTGCTTTAATGGCCTAAGTTTAACATGTTTTTTAAGACAGGGCCTTGCTATTAGTTCATGTTGGCCTCAAACTCATGGCAACCCTCCTGCCTCTGTTTCCCAAGTGAACCACCCCATGCCCAGCTAACAAATTTTAAAATAGTGAGTTATTTGAATTAGATGTTTCTTAATATCCAAAGATAAGCTTTGAGTTCTAGAGAAAAACTTATGGAGTTATGCATGATGGCACACACCTATAATCCCAGCACTTCTAGGATGCCAAGGAAAAAGGATTGCCATGAGTTTGAGCCCGTTGATCTACACAATGAATCCATGTCTCAAAAAAACAAAACAAAACAAAAATCAAACGAAACTGTTACAGACTTGTATTAAAAAAATACTTGACATGGGGGCTGATATGACCTATGACCTACCTCCACTCTTTATGAGGATATCGAAGAGATCATCCATCTGCTGACTATGTGCATTGGAAATCTATAGCAAAGAAAAAAACAAGTTAGGTATCTTTCAGACAAACACAGAAGCATCATGCAATTAGGGCCACTATGGGACTTCATAGAATATTTCTAATTTATCATTTGATAATTTAGAAAACACTGAGGTCATTGAGAAGTCATTTACCAGAAGTGTCATAGCTGGTTATGTCAACTAAGAGCTAAGCAAGAAATTAGCTCAGCTGACTCCTACACTTTCCTTACTTTTTATTGCTGAATTTTGAGAGGCAACTAATATTTTAAAAGTATCTTTATTCATTTGCATTTTGGTAAAAATTTGTCTAAAGATGCCCACATTATATACATGTATTTTTTAGCTTAGAGATTTACCTGACATATAATAAGCTAGACTTAATGTATATTACCCAATGTAATGTTTTGACATGTATAATCTCATGAAACCATCAATAAAATTCAAGATAAAAATACATCTGTACCCTACTGAAGCTTCCCCATGCTCTTTTATAATGCTCACCTCCTAGAACCCCTCAATGATCTGCTTTCTTTCACTACAGGTTAGTTTTATAAAATGGATTCATGCAATGTGTAATTATTTGGTGTGGAAGGGGGACTGGTTTGTTTTAATCAGTGTATTAAGATTAAGCCATATTGTAGCACATACTTTAGGAATAGTTCATTCCTTTTTATTGCCTAGTAGTTTTTCATTTTACGGAAAATTTTCAGTGTGTTTATTCATTTACTTGTCCATAAACATTTGGGTTTCTAGTTTTGGGCTATCACAAAGTTACTCTGAAAATTGTGTGCAAGTCTTCAGGCAGACATATATATATATATATATATATATATGTTTTTTAAAATTTTATTTAAAGAAGAAAAAAAAACCACAGAAAAAAGGGTAGCAACAACACAGAATTCCAAAGGAAAAAAAGCAAAGAACAAAAAACCAAAAAAACCCACTAAGAAATCATTATATGATAAATTACATACTATCATCTTAGAGATGTATGTTTTCTTATGGGCAACCAGGAGTGGAATGACTGGATCACAGAGTAAGTACACATTTACCTTTCCAAAGAAGTGGTCAAATCGTCTGCCAAAGAGATTGTACCATTTTATGTGCCCACAGCAGTGTGAGATTTCTAGTTACTCTGTGTTCTTACTAACATTTCATGCATTCACTTTTTACATTTCAGGAAGTATGTAGTGGTATCACAGTGTACTTTTAATTTGCAATTCTCTGACTAATGATGGTTTAACAGTTTTTTTTCACGTGTTTATTTTGCATTTGTTTATTTTCCTTAGTGAACTGTCAAAGTCTGTTGCCAAATGTAGATTTCTTAAGCTGTTTGCATGTTATATCTTTTCTGACCATTTACTTTCACACTATGTCTTTATATTTAAAGTATGGCTCCTAGAAATACATGCATTTAGTTATCTACTGCTGCATTATGGATTATGCTGGAATCAGTCATATTTCTGTGGGTCAGGAGTTTAGGAAAGGTTTAGATTAGTTGTTCTGGCTTTTGGTACTGAAACTGCAGTCCAGATGCTGGCTAGGATAAGTTGGCTGAAGATGTGACACCCCTAAAAAGATGGCTTATTCTCTTGGGTGGCAAGCTGTGTTGCCTATAGAGAGGAAGCCTCAGGTCCTTTCTACCAGAGTCTCTCCACATGGCTGTCGGAGAGTTCACATGGTTTTCCAGAGGCCAGAACTGTTATGATCTAATCTTTGAAGTCAGACATCATCCCTTCTGCCTTTTATGTTCCTTAGACATGAATCACTAAATCCAACCCAGGGATAAATGTTGAACACTTTGCAGAACCATCTTAAAAATATCACACAACATACAGTTGAGCCTTTTTTTTTTTTTTTGAAACTGGTGATCGAACTCATGACCTTGCATTTGCCAGGCAGGCACTTATGTCGCTGAGCTAAATCCCCAGCCCTGAGCCTGACTTTTTATCCATTCTGCCAACTTAGGCATTTTCATAGGATTGTTTACGCCACTAGTGTTTACTATAATTACTAATGTGTGTAAATTTGGGTCTATCATTTTATTATTTTACTACTATCCTATTTGTTCTTTGTTGCCCTGTTTTTTTCTTTTCTGTTCTCAAAAATTTGTTTTTGGTATTTATTTATTTTTTTGAGTTAGAATCTCACTGTGTAGCTCAGGATGGCCTTAAATTTGCACTGATCCTTCCAGTTTAGTCTCCCAAGTACTAGAACTATAGGGATGTACTACCATACCTGGTTTGTTTTTGGTATTCCAATTTAATTTTTCTTGTTCTTTTGAAGCTATACTATGTGTATTCATTGTTATTGTAAATATATAATACATATTGTTGTAGGCTACTTAATGTACCACTGCCTAAAAAACAAGCATCTCATAACCATACAGATCCATTTATTTTCTGTCCTCTCCCATTTTCTCTTACTTTAAATATTGTATCCACCCACATTATAAACTCAAGACAGGTTTTTTTTTTAAGTCTGAAATTATTTTGAGTTTATTTTCACTCTTAAAGGATATTTGGATACTTTCACTCTTAAAGGATATTTGGAGTTGAAACAAAATTCTGGGTGACACAGTCCTGCCCACCTTTTCCCGACTAAGAACTTTAAATCTGTTACATTCTTTTCTGATTTCCATAGTTTTTGATGGAAAGTTGACATTAATCAAATGTTTGTTCTGTGTGTAATGTGTTCCTTTTCTCTTGACACTTTCAATAATTTGAGTGTAATGTGACTAGCTAGGTCTTCTATTTATACATCCAATATCTCACAACTATAAGTTTATGAAAAATTTGGCCATTGGTTTTTCAAATACTTACCTGCTTCATTCCCTCTTTCAAGGATTTCTACTCAGTCTATGTTATAGTTTGATTCTATAAAACAGCTCTGGGTCTGTTTACTTTTTTTTCCCTTCAGATTAGATAAATTCTAGGGAATCTGTCTTCAAATTCACTGTTTTTTCTTCCAGTATCTATCTGCTAAGTTCATCTGTTTTTTCTTTCATCTCAATACAAAATTATAGAGCCTTAAAAGTAACTCTACATTTGTTAAGATCACCTTTATTTTCACTCATTATGAATATATTTTGTTTACTTCATTGGCGGATTGTTATAATAGCTGCTTTCAGATCTCAACTCAGTCTCATCTTAGTCGACTGGCTCTTTCTTTGAGGGTGACATTTCCTGATTCTTTGTATGTTGCATTATATGAATGGATGTTACAGACGTTAAATTGTGGAGAATGTGGATTCTTTTTTTTCTCAGATCAGTAGGTTATTTTGTTTTAGCAAGCTATTCACTTGGTTGGACTTTAACTTAAAAATGTTTCTTGGGTGGAAGTCTGAATCTCAATTTAGATCTTTTGTCTTCAACTAAACTGCAATGAGTCTATTCCTGTCTATGGCTTAGGGGTCATGTAGACATGTAGATAGACAGAATCTGGGCTTCTCTTCTCTGGCTCTTTCTCCGCTCTTGACTTGATCCTCTGCCTTCTAGGCTCTAAAGATTACAGTTTTGCAACCAGTGTCTTTGTCATTTACCTTGACACCAGAGAATAAATAGTAAAAAGAGGAAACTTGTGCCATGTAATGTTCCTTCTGTGTGAATATAAATTCCTCTTCAGAGTATGGTTGCTTCTATTCACTCTTGACTGCCTTCATATAGTTGCTTTCTCAAGCTTTTATCTGTGAGATGAACCAGTGAATGAAGGAACCATTATAGTCTTCATTTAGAAATTAGTAGAATTAGAAGTCTGAGAAAATATATTTAAAAACCCTCAGAATTCTGGAGTTGGGCATACAGTAGCATGTAAAGAGGTATAAAAATGCCTTGACTTATGAACAAGTTCTGTTTCAGAACATTCGTAAGCCAGATTTGTTCCCAAGTCAATTTGTTCATTAAGTCTGACAAACTGAGTTATATAAAGACTCTGCTTTTCACCCTGCTTTTCCTTCAAGTCTTCAAACAGGCCTTTTGCTTTCTGTTGAATAAGCATTAAGCTAAGTGGGACTCAGTGCTAATCCTGCATCCACACACTGAGAAGTCTGTCCATCTCCATCATTTTACCATGCTGTTTGTGTATTATTGACTTCACTGGCACAGCAGACTTCACATGTTCCACGACCTTGTCCTTGTTCTTTAGCATTGTATCAATGGTTGAGTGGTTCATATTATCAGAATAAGCAGTGTCTACCATCTTTTCACCTTGGTCCAATTTCTCAATTATTTTCACTTTTTCCCATGGTTATTGCTTTGCGCTTCCTCGCTCCTCTCCACATCACCACTGCTTTTCCTCTCACTTCTGGACATCTTGGGCTCTGACTGAGCACTGCACTGCTGCACACTGTCGCATTGTACAGCAAGCACACAGCAGCACAACTTCGACAATGTCCAGCAGACACGTGAGCTACTTCCAGGATTTGTTCACAGCTATGTAATGCAATGGCTATTTGTATATGTGAAAGTATGCAACTGGAATGTTTGTAAGCTGGGGACTTACTCTGTGGTGCTCATCTGAAATCACAAAACAATGCAGAACTTGTTTCCTTCATAAACATGAACCCAGAAACATGTAGATATCAGGGATTCCAACTGGCTGTGTTAGGTTAAAGAACAGTCTTTTTTTTTTTTTTAAAATCTGAATCAAGACATCAATATTAATAAACCTACATGTGAGAATCAGGTTTGGAAGGGTGTATGCTGTCATTTATTTTTGTAAAATCTATAGTTAAGTGCTTGGTAATTCATTCCTGCTCCCCTATGAAGAGAATAGATGGACCATGGAAGCACCATCTGTATCAATTCTTACTGCAGATATTTAAACCTATTTCTGAAATTTGGCTTTCCCTTCATAGATAAAGGTTCCTGTTGAGGCAGGAACTATGGAAATATTTTATGACTGGAAAACCTGTCTTCCTCTGGTACAAAGAATACTAACAGGCACGCACAGTAAAGGCTTCTTCAAGCAGTTCATTGTGGCCCTGAGCGTAGTTGTGTGTCTTTTGTGAGGCTGTTGGAGTGCACACTGTCCTAGGTGCCACAGTTTCTACTAATGCACACTTAGGCTCCCATGGAGGTCCAGGCAATCACCACATGGCTATGTGTACTCCCTGCTTGAGGGGGCTGGCTTGTCTGTTGCTTGTTGTAAAAAGCTGAGCCCCTGGCTCTGACCATCCTTAGATGTAGCATGACTTACAGCATATAGTTACACTGTGGCCCCAATGGGTCACCTGATAGAACACCAAACAGGTGAGTAGGCACAACCATACTGATTCTATTTGCCATAATACCCAGTCTTAGTTGCACTGTTCCCTGCTGTTGTGTTTAACCCCTGTGCTATGAGTTTACTCTTGAAATTAAGTTTAAATTTTAAGCTTTGCAGAGTTTCAGAGAGGCAGGGAGACTAGGAGGAGTGTTTAAGGAATAGATGACAAGTTTCTGCCACTGTTGGGTACTTACTACGGGCCAGATGCTTTTATAAATAGGAACTGTTAACTTCTTGTATGCATTGGGCTTGCTGCAGCTAGTTCTTTTTTCTCAGTGAAATAAGGAAAGCTTAGAAGAGGGGTAAGCACCTTGCCCAAAGTCATGGTCATGGGTGAACACTTGGAGGGGTGAAGCTTGGAGAGCCACAGATCTGTCACTCCAAAATGCACTGGCTCAATCTATGCAGTCATCTGTGTGGGCTGCAGGGACCAGAAGAGATGAAGTAAGATCAAGTGGACTTGGGGGCTTGGCATCCTTCACTGACAACCAGACAGAAGAGGATCAGTTCACTCTGATGATGGTCTGCCAAATGGTGGCTTTAGAAATGAGGGACCTCATGGCTCTGAAGCAAGGCCAGCAGACTGCTGTAGCTGCTGGTTTCAAACAGGAGCCTAAAGAGAATTCTTTCTGTGGTCTGATGGCCACTTCAGAACTTTGGAAATGTAATGGTCAATTCATCAGAATGAAATAGCAGGTGAGTATGGCGGACTTTGGGGGGCCTGCAGGGGAGAGACCCTGGCGCCTCGGGACCTGCACTGTGCAGTTGACTTGGGGTGCCGGGAGAACAGGGAGGTCCACCCCTCTCTGGGGGGCGGCTGAGAGTGTGGCCGACTTTCGGTGGCCTGAAGGAGAGAGACCCTGGCGCAAAGGGATCTGCACCATGCGGTTGACTTGGGGTGCTGGGAGAACAAGGAGCTCCATCCCTCTCTGGGGGGTGGCTGAGAGTGTGGCAGACTTTTGGCGGCCTGAAGGAGAGAGACCCTGGCACATCGGGACCTGCACAGTGTGGTTGACTCGGGTTGCCGGGAGAACAAGGAGCTCCTTCCCTCTCTGGGGGACAGTGAGTGTGGCCAACTTTCGGTGGCCTGAAGGAGAGAGACCCTGGTGTGTCAGGACCTGCACCGTGCAGTTGACTTGGGGTGCCGGGAGAACAAGGAGCTCCTCCCCTCTCTGGGGGAAGGCTAAGGATGTGGCAGACTTTCAGCAGCCTGAAGGAGAGAGACCCTGGTGCATCAGGACCTGCACAGTGCGGTTGACTCGGGGTGCTGGGAGAACAAGGAGCTCCACCCCTCTCTGGGGGGCGGCTGAGAGTGTGGCCGACTTTCGGCGGCCTGAAGGAGAGAGACCCTGGCGCATTGGGACCCGCACCGTGCGGTTGACTTGGGGTGCCAGGAGAACAAGGAACTCCTCCCCCTCTCTGGGGGGCGGCTGTAATCCTGCCAGTGGGCAGGCTGAGAATCAGACATCTCATGTCATTCGGTCCCACGTCTCCCCCCCTTAGCAAATGGGAGCCAGTTAACTACACATCTTGTGAAAAAATTGGCTATGGTATTTAGTATGAGCTCCCCATATGCAAAGATATGGACAACCATTTGGAAGAAAACAAGAGACAGTATGACAGACAGTGAAGATCCCTGGTTGTATAGCTTTGAAATTTATGCTTTCTTAAGTCCCATTCTGTTCTGTTTTGTTGTGTTTAATTTTACCCCCCTTAAAATAAAATTAAAAAAAAAAAATATATATATATATAAAGAGGAGAAAAGAAAGTGCTCCAAAGGATATAACTGCATGTATGTTTAAGTGTGGAAGATAGATGACCATACTACTGTTTTTGTTAGATTGTTAAGCAGAACTGTTAATAGTCTCATTGTTTGAATGTCTACTTTGTGTGCTTTAATTTTGTAACTTGAACAACTATTTCCAATGATGACAGTATGTAACCTATCAA
>PVJX010025324.1:0-27028 GCA_004027295.1 Dolichotis patagonum | reverse complement strand
GACTGTGACTGGTTGCCAGAGAACAGAGGAAGGCACTCACATAACAACCTTGATATTTAGTCCTCCGCAACTGAAGACCAACTATTTTACCAGAGAAACCAGTATCTTGAGGAGGTCAGTGTCTTGGGAGCTACAGTTCCATATGGAATTAGGCCTACATCGTCCATGTGCCAGGCATACTTCCCACAGTACTCATAACATAAGAAAATAGAAGCGCCTAAGGTCATTCAGAAATGCCACATCTCCTCCTGTCACTGCCCAGCTATGTGTGCCCATCACACTCAGACATTTCCGTGTCTAAGAGCAGTGTTGGGATGGTAGACCCTGGCCCAATCCAAATTCTTTCCACTGCAGGTAATTAGCTCACTCCATAGTTATTTTCCCATGTATCTATCTGACTACTAGGACCAGATACCTTGTGTCGAGTAGTCGTTAAGTGAAATATTTGTTTATTCAATGAATAAATCAATGGCTATTCAGAAACGCTAACTTTTTTCACATAAAAAATAACTGTTCACTGGATCATTTGTATAAAATCTTTCCCAAAAATTCACATCATGAAAATGACAAATTATAAACAAGTGTACAATGGCAAAATTGGAAACCACCCTTGCTTCAATTTCCTTCGTAATAGACAGTCATGAACTGGTGTCCCTGTTAATTCTCTATACATACATAAAATACAGTAAGTTGTACCCAATGACTGAATCACCTTCACTGTTTTATCATTCTCCTAGAAAGTCATGCAGATGACTTTGTGTGTCTTGCAGTGCTAACTGTGCTACACAATAATTAGCAAAGTATAGGAGACTGACCTTCTTGATCATCAGCCATGCAGGTCTACAGCTTTGTGGTGTTCACTGCATCAAAGCCAAAGGGAAGCATTAAAAGTATCTCAATATTCACCATCACAGGCACATCTTGAACAGCTGATTCCTTTGTGTGTATGAGCAGTTGTTCTGGGATCCCACTTAGAAAAGCTCCAATGAAGCTACAAGCAAAGAACAAGATGGGGGCGACTTCTGGCAGGAATGGGAGTGACGTGGCGGCGTTATGGTTCAGGTCTAGAATGTCCTCCAAAATTCTTGCATGTTTAGAGAGGGACTGGAGAGTGTGATTGGATTGGGGGTGCTATGCATATTAGTAATACGTTGATAAGTTCATAGCTGGATGTGCTGGTAGAAGGTGGTTCCTTGGACCCTAACCCGAAGGGTACATTCTTGTCCCTGACTCCTCCCTTCTTTCTCTTTCTCTGCTTCCTGGCTGCCAAGCCCCTCACTATACTGTTTCTACCTTGGAGCAGACAATCATGGACTCAACCTTTGCAGACTGTGAGATGAAACAAACCTCTCCTCCTTCAAGTTGTGGATGTCAGGTATTTTGTCCCAGGGGTGGAAAAAGCCAACAAGAGCCCAGATCTGACCCTGAACTGCCAGGTTCAAATCTGACTCCAAGAGTTGCTAACTCCATTCCCTTGGGATTCATGCAACCTCTCTATGCCTATTTCCCCAGGTCTGAAGTGTAAATAAACATACCTTCTCATATTTTTGTGAGGTCTAAATAAATCACTGTCTTGGTCTGTTTTCTGTTGCTATAACTGAACACCATACACTGGGTGATTGATAAAGAATAAAGGTTTATTCAGCTCGCAGTTCTGGAGGCTGGGAAGTTCAAGATCGGCTGTGTCTGCTGCCATCCTTAATGCTAGTGGGGACACACTGAAGAACCCCAAGGTAATAGAGGGTTCTGCATGGTGAGACACACCCAGGACACCTGCTCAGGGCTCTTCCTCTTTTTATAATACCACAAAGGCCTTCACACCCCCACCATGACCTCATCTAATCCTAGATACTTCCCAAAGGCCCCACCTCCAAATAATGACCAGATTATGTTTCAGTCCTCTTACTACTTCACACTGGCCATTCAATTTCAACTTGAGTTTTTCTGGAGACATTTAAAAGACAGCAGTCAGGTAAAGCACTTAAAAGAATAAATACATTCTTTTCCCTTACTGGAATGTAACACACATAGGAAACACGTGGATTCCGAGTAGATAGTTGAATGGCTCTTGGCATGAGTATAAATCCATGTAAGTATCACGCCAGTCAAATGTGTGGCTCATGCCCAGCCGTCTCTAAAGTTTCTGGGAATCCTCATGCACCAGCCAAGCTGACTCAGTTACCTCAAGGTAGTTCAAACACACTTTCAGATAAAACTTCACAGAAGTGGGATAAGTGGTGCACATTCTTCCATCTTTCTCTTCTGCTGCAGCGTGACATCCTGAGTCCAAGCATTCTCCAGCGGGGCATTGTCTTTACTACTGAGAAGTGTGTCTCCCTGAGAAAACAATTCATGAGTCCCTTCTACTCCTGAGGGTCATTCTGGTTGCCTCTAGGTCTGTCCAGTGAGTAACACATGCTCATCTGCTGTGTCAGAGAAGCTAAGGCTCGGGCCTCAGGAGGGGGACCATAAAGGTGAAGTGGCCCCCTGGAGGGCTTGCTTCTCTCCTAGCCTCTCTCTGGCTGCCTCATAAGGTAGGGGACCTCTTTGCTTACCTGTTGTCTGTCACAGAGATTTAGAAGATATTTTACTTCAGACCACAAATCAGAAAAGCAGTGTTGCCTGAGCCTCCCCCAGGAGTGGGGCTCTCACGAGTCACAGGGGTGGACGAGCTGGCTCCCTCCCTCCTGCCCGATGGCACTGCTGCACCTCCATCTCAAGGTCTTTGGCTGTTCTAAGTCTCCAGTGAAAGTAACACAAGATTTTGGTTTTGCAGAGCTGTGCTACAGAACGTGAATGGGGGGGGGGGTGAGAAACACTCGGCAGGTTGGAAGTGTTGTGAGAGAGTCTGTTGCACATGAGCAATTAGCTCTACTCTGAAATATTCTGCCTGCAGCAGCTTGTACATTGCAAAATCACCCACCAAGTGGAAATGTGGCTATTGTTGTTGTAATTAATTCAGTCCCATTGTGAGAAAGGGTAACCAGTTCTTAACAACACTCATGTGAAACAAAGAGCCGAATTCCTACTGAAATCCACCCAAAAGCCAACCTGTAACCCATTCTGACGGGGGCATCTCGGTGGAAAGTTCTGTGCTCTCTTTGACCATCCATTCATCAATGTCAGGCCACAAAAAAACAGGTTACCCAGAAAATGAGGGTTTCCAAGGCTACTCAGCCAAACAGACGGAAACAATATGTTCTTGGAGACTCAGGAGAGGGCCTCCGTCACTGGTCTGACTTGACTCCAGTTTCCATAGCAACAGACTCTGAGCCCTCCAACAGGGAGACATACAGAGAGTGGTGTGCTTGCTCACAGGAGGCTGCAGCTGGATACAAGAAAGTTGGTTTCTTTTTTTCCCTCAAAAACGTCTCTGAAATATTCAGAAAGAATCCAATCAAAATTCCATTTAAAATTGGCAGGGGGTGCTCTTTTCTGGTCCTCTACCTGACAAGAGATGAAATTAATTTCTTAAATGCTTTTTCCTTCCTTATACCAGCAATCAGGAATACCTTGGTGGGATTTTAATCCGGCTGTAGGTTTCAGCAAATGCCTCTGCTCAGGTAGAGCACAGATGCCATGCAAGCATCAATAGCAAGACAGCGTGCGGTGACCGGGTTGTTTCCCAGCTGAGAACCCAAAGGGCTCTGGGAGGACAAAGCAGACAAGTGGAGACACCCCAGTTCCATCTGTTGTCCACTGCAATTGCATTGCTGGGGGAACTCAGGAAGTGTTTTCTTAGCAGCTTTTGTAAAATGTTTTATTGCAAAACTAATCATATTGGTTGAAGAAAAATATCCATAATCTTAGGAAGAAAATCACAACTTTATTCTTACCCCATTAGGAAAATACAAGTGCTAATAATTGGATGGGCAGTCAGCATCCATGAGTCGACAGTGTCCACATTAAATGCTTTTCTACATCACCATATTAAATTCACTTTAGAGCATTCCATTACATGAATGTGCCATCAATTACCTTATTCCCAATGACTGATCACTATGGTTGTTTCCATGTTTCATGACTAACAAATGTGCAATCACTGCTGTAGTCAAATCTTTGCTCCAATTCCTGATCGGTTCTTTGTAGGACACACACTATGGTTTGTCCCCAAGGATCCATGTGCTGGAGGTGCAGTTCTCAGTGTGTTGAGATCAGAGGTGGGGCCTACTGGGAGGTCTTTAGGTCACTGGTGGAGGCTCAAAAGGACTAAGGCATTCTTATGTAACCCTCAGCTGGTTCTCGGGAGAGGAGTGTTATAAAAGGATAAACCTAGTCCTCCCTTTGCTCTCTGACTTTCTGTCTTGCCCTGTGATCCCTCATATTCATATTTTCACTGTCAGTCATGAAGTCCTCACAGAGCCAATGTGAGGTCAGCAACATGCCCTGAACCTCCAGAATCCTGAACCAAATAAAACACTTTTCTTTGTAAGTTCTTGCCCTCTGGCATAATTATAATTATGGGGGACTGAACAACATGAACACAAGAAATGCAAGAAACACAGATTTGCCTTTCATTAGTCTGTTACCTATCTTATGCAAGGCTTCCAGGCAAAGCCAATGATCAAATGTTGAAGCAACAACATATTTCCAGTACAAAGTCAGCCTACCACCAGTAAATCAAAAGTCTAGGTTCTGCTGATGACTAAGAAGGTACTTAAAACATGACAGCAAGCCTGGGCTTGTGTGGCATTCCAGACACTAACCTCTGACTTCCAGGATGGAAAAGCCTTTGATAAATGCATATCAGGTTGTCTTCATCTGACTAAGGATGAATTTTCTATTTCCACGGTTAGAACTAAAGATGGTTTCTATATTTTATCCATGGATCCCCTGGTTATGAAAACAAAGCCAGATTGAACGTTAGTACCTGGACCACACTTAGATTCAGTCCAGGAGGGAAGGAGGAGCCTTAGTTCACAAAGAACCAGAACTCATGGCTCCTGCCTTGCGGCCGGACACAGAGCTAACAGCTTGGGAGAGGCCAGCACTATATGGATTGCCGGGGAGCTGGGCCTGTTTATGTAGTCAGGAGAGGGCTAGCATTTCCCCAGCAAAAGCTAAGTACAGAACTGTGTTTCCAGTCTGCACAGGTTACCCCAGGGAGTGAGCCTGATTCTCCTGCATGGGGAAGAGGAGTCAACCTGAATATGGTTCACAAACAGCTTGTTCCACATCCTGTTCTCTTCTGCTTATATCTTACGCAGTAATACGTCACTACACAAGATCTTTCATCGGTATTTTGCATATATGACATGCATTTGTTCTATTTTATTTAGTAGCCTTCTCTTCATGTTTTATGGCATTTTTTTACAAAACAAAAATGCTTCAGCAAATGACCTCTCATATGTCCCTTCACACATGCTTGAGCTTGCATGCCAGAGATATCAGTAGAAATGGAATTGTTAAGACTGTCAGCATGGACATTCGTAATTTTAAAAGCTTTTGACAAACCTCTCCGTGGAGATTTGGCTGACCGATGTTCCCTCCAGCCACTCACAGTATTTTATTAAACCTCTGAAATTTCACAAAACCCAAAGGAAATGGTATCTCAGTATTATTGTAATCTATATTTCTTTGTTTAAAGTGGCAGGGTAAAGCCAGGCATGGTGACACATGCCCGTAATCCCAGCACTTGGAGGCTGAGGCAGGAGGATCGAGGCCAACCTAAACTACATAGTGAGACCCTGTTTCAAATATAAATAAATAAAGTGGCAGGGCATCTTTTTTGTGCCTTTAAAAGCCAGTTGCATTTCTTCTCCTATTAACAGTCAATTCCTACCCTTCATCTACATTTATCATATAACAAAGTCCCATGTACTGGGATTATGAGGATTGATCTATTCTGTTCTGTCAAGCCACCTCCTGCAGTGAGCACTGTCTGATCACTAAACAAAGACTACATCTGTCTCACAGTTCTAACTTCAACAATTATATGGAATGCTTGGCCCAAAACAGAGTTCAATAAATTTCAGAGAGAACTAATGCATGGCAGCCAGCTACACTACTGGCCTGTCTGTCCCTTACACCCTCCACACACCCAGCGACAAACATGATTAATTTTCCTGGAAAGGTGATATCTCACATAGAGTGAAGAACCTGTGGCTCACCTCCTGGACTATTTTCCAGGCTGCCTTTGTGATAGGGCTCCCCTCCCTTGCCCAAACTCATACTTCGCATTTCCTGCTGGTCTAGATGACAGCTCGATTTGCTGCCACACAGCTGCCAGCGGGAGCACTACTGCCCAGCTCCTCCTGCCTCTTCTCTAGGCTGCCTCCTCCAAGCATCCAGGAAACAGCAGAGGAGTGGGGAGGGGGCAGTCTGGGACAAAAAACTATGTTTCCGTGGCAGTAGGAAAGCCAAAGTCAACTGCAGCTTCCCCTGTTGCTATGACACAAATGGACTCTGACAGGGATCAACATGCATGGGTTGCCATGGTGAGGAGGAAACTGAGGACAGTTTCTCAACGCCCATTGGTGCCTGGGATGTCAGGTGGCCGGCGCTGCCGGAGAGTGCTAAGAGTCCCTTATCAAATCATTAACCTTTAAGCTCACATTCGATTGTGTACACTAGGTCTGAGGCCCCTGCTGTACAGAAAGAGATCAGTGAGGGAGAAGAGAATCGCTGGGTCTTTCAACAACCTAGAAAATAAAGGATTTAAAGCAAACCTTGTTTTGTTTTGTTTGTTTGGTTTGGTTTTTAATGACTTGCTCACGTTTTTTCAAAGGGAAGTTTAACTCCATTTTGAAAGGTTGTTTAATTTGGAGTAATTAAGATCCATTAGTTCAGTATTTGTGAAAATGCTATAGCCATGCCACCTGTGGTACCCGAATTTCAGGTGGCAGATCGGGACATCGGCCACTTCAACTACACTCCCACTGTCATTGCTAGGCAAACTGAAGGGGGAAAAATACTGCCTTAACCTGGTTATCTGCCTTTGAATTCCATGGCAAATCAATTCTAGTCACTAGCACCCACACTGTTCACTACCCAGACCCTTTTTGTTACACCTCTCCACCCCCAAAGCACCCTAAGAGTCCCACTGTTTGAAAGACATTTGTTTGCCAAGTTAAACTATATTGAATAAAAACAATTTTCCTATGCTCCTCAGACTTATGTAACTGCTGACCAGACTGAATGAGAGAAAGAAACAGTGTTAAAATGTTCTATTGATGTAAATTTCCTTTCAAGTCCAGGAAAGCTATCTGACGCTGCATATTCAGCTCAGGTGACTATACACCGACCATCAGATTTTCAAAGGTAAAGAAAATAGCTCAAGACTTCCAGCACTAGCTGAAGGTCTGGGCATCCCGGGACACAAATTGAGAAACCTCCATACAAGATCCATCCCCTTTCTAAGGAATTTAAATGTATTTATTCATTCACTTCCCTATAACCACAATTCCCTCAATACCAATAGAACCCAAGGAAATTTGCAAAGGTCTATAACATGATTGAATCACAAGTAGATGGAGCACAGCCTGCTCCTGATCACCCAGCAACCCATGTCTTCTTCCCCTACCCTATGAGACTCCTCATGGTCCATCAGTACACGGCTGCCCACATTTGCCAGCTGTTTTTATAGCCATGTGTACAAAGGTGACAGAGATTTGGTCGGTGAGAAGTAAATTCAAGCAATGTCTGCAAATTCTAGGAAGTGTCCTAAAAAGGAATGGTTATCCATGACCCTTTCTCCTTTTCCTTTTCCTACTGACCAGACGTGGACACAGTGGCCAGAGCAAGAATATCCCCCCATACCTGGAGTTAGAAGCCCTATGTTGAGGATGTCAGTACCACCCTGCAGAAGGTGGGGTTCCTGATAATCATGGAGCTGCAGCTCCAAACTGGAGCCTCTTTCCTGTAATTTTACCAGAGAGGATAAGAATTTTCTTATTTAAGACACTAGTGTTTGGGATTTTTCCATAATCCTCACTACTGATGCAAAGAAGAGGAAAAAAGAGGGAAAAAACACATAACAGAGCAAGAAAGAACACAAAAACTTATACTATAAAGCCTAATATATTCGCTATGAGTGAGTTGCAAATCTGGTTTCCAGTTTTCTAATGGTTGATATGGCAGTAAAACATTTAAGGACACGGGTTTAGTTATTTTTAACCCCCAGAAGATACACAAGGGTTCCTGACATAACAAACAAAGGCATGCATCCGAGTCTTCCAAAAGTGGACATCCATTGTGTAATGCAATCAACAACTGAAATATCTTCCTTGTGAAAAAAGAAACAGTGAATTTCATGATGTCCTTTAATATAGGTCAGGTGAATCGACGTGCAGGTAATTTGAAATTGCCTGGGTGTCTGTTATGTGTTATACCAAATCAAATCCTTCCTGCCCCTACTCCTTACAAACTATGGGCTGGCAACTTAGAAAGGAACCAGTGGTAGGACAAGACGGTGGATTAAAAGCCACAGTTACATAAGCAATCTACATTCTTGCTCTGCACCACTGCCAGGGAGAGGAGCGATGCTTTCCCTTCCACATAACCCATTCAACCTTTATTTTTATGACTCATGTTCTCCTTCAATTCACTTTAAATCCAAATTTCAATCCAAATTTCATAGGCTATTTAAAACCTGTTAAATTGTGTGTCTGTGTATGCACACGTGTGTAGCACCCAGTCTGTGTTTTTACCTCTAGTCCCTGCTTATCTCTGAATACAAAGTACAGGTCGATAAGGGCAAACTTAGGCACAGGAACTATAAACTCAATGTTTAACTTAGGATCACGTGCCCCAGCTGGGAATACAAAGTGACAAATGTCAGCAATTTATAACTCATAAAGGAAACTAAAATGGTTCTCAACACAGAGGCAGCAAGCCATGTCCCTGAAACCGCAAACATAAATTGTCAGAATGTCTCGCTGACAGACCCCCATGCCTGTGCCGTTAATTCTGCAGCATTTCAAGCAGAATCTCACCCCAAGATTTGCTGACCAAGCCCCGGTCTCTCCCTGGGCTTTGCCCGCTGCTGCGACGCCTGTGAGTGTGCTACGCCGGAAATGCGCAGTGTCTTCCGCCTAAGACAGATGGTTACATACCTCACCTCCCACGCGCTCCCTTTATAACTCATGGCTAGGCTTCTTAAGCTATTCTATCCCATAACGCAGCATTAGCTTTGAGAAAAATGATACACTAATTTTGGTTTGTCCGTTTGTTTTTACCCCAACCATTACTTATTTTCTTGATTCTGCGTTTACCCTGGTGGAGAGACGCGTGGATCTCCGGAGGATGCCCAGTCACCCCAGTGACTCCCATCCCACCCACTCAGAACACTAAACGAAGTCCTTGTGGTCTTCTGGAGAAGATGTGAGCACTTCCCCCCTCTTAATCTAACTTAGCGATTCTATTCACCTAGACCGCTGCACGCTAAACCCTCAGCACTTCATCCACTGGGCTAGCTGTTACCTCCCCTACCACTCAAAGCACATTTTCATTTAAAACTGGTTTCTAAACTGGTTCTTCTCCCCACAGTTGGACTCTCTATTCTGGATCATTTGAAAAGTACATCATATTAGAAAATGAGAGGTTTAGAGAATCTCATAATTAATGACAATTAATTAGACAATTAATGACAATTCAGTTAGAACTACAAATTCTCTTTTAATCAATTCTGGATATTTCCCTCCAAAAAATTACTCTTCCATGTAGCACAGGAAAATTTTCCTTGCCATTAGCAATGAACGTGAGCCGGCCTCCAGATAGGTTTCATTACAAAGAATACTTCTCCTTGCATTTGTGTCACCTGTGATCTTACCTGCTTTCCCACCGAGGCGCAGGGAAAGCAGGGCTTTCACTTCATGTTGTTTCCCCGGGGCTGGATGTTTAAGGGGCCTTGGGTCACTTGGCTTGAATCTTGGTTCAAATGTCCAACACCTGAGTGACCTTTAAAAAGTTACTTTCTGTCTCTGAACTTCAGTAATATGTGAAATGAGGATGAAAAGTGTACTACCATAGACAGATGCCGAGAAATACGGCAACGACATAAGTAGCACTGATAAAACGCTCTCTTCCTGGAGGACACAGAGGCTTGGTGGCCTTCCCAAGGGCACACAGTTTAATCTGCAGAGCCGAGAGGCTTGCCTTGCCCCTACAGGTGTGGCCTACCTGAAGCAGAAGCAATGCCAGTATTTCCGACACCCGACCTGTTTCTGCCATTCCACCAGCTCCGTGAGCATTCTTACAGAACGACAGGCGAGTGGCCTCCCCACGGGATTGGGGTGCAGCAAGGAGTGGTCAACAGAGGAGTCTAGAGGTAATGGACCGAGCCCACGGAGCGAGCCCCAGAACACACGCGTGTCACACGCTGCTTGAGAAGCACCTGCTCCGCCCAGGCAGCCTGCCTGCTTAGGGAGAGGCGCGATGCTGGAGTCACAGGTGGCCACAAGGTGGCAGAGTTCCACCAGCGAGGACACAAGCCCAAACTTCTCCAGGGAATGGTCTCCTTGCAGCCCGGGGCCAGGACACTGACCAACGTGACAAACCGGAATATTCTAATCATATAAGCCTTAAACCTAAGTTAATGCCCCAAAATGCTATGAATTATATTCTTCTGCCTAACTGTACAGCCCTTATTCACGACAGTAAAACAAGACATCAGTCTTCACGTATGTTATGGTGACCACAAACTTAACTCTAACACAAGTGACTCACTCAGCATTAATACTTATTTTTAAATATATAAAGGAACTGAGAAACTTCAGGAGTTAAGATCAACCATCCAGAATATCTGGAATATTTTCTCACGAAGAGGAAAATATTTGTTAAATATTCAAATCTAAATCTATATAATTTCACCACCACAGCCATTTTAAAACCTGAATTTTCCTACTAAGTTACCTATTTCTGAGGTATCTTCTTTGCCCCTCTAAAAAGATGAATATTTAAGGATGATAGAATAATTTAAACAATAACCAAACTATATACAAGATCTTAGAAAAACTTAAATTATTTTGGGTACCTAGGAGATTATCTATTTTAATGCCTCCATTAAGTAGGCCCGAGAAGAAACCAATGTCAACAGAGCGTGAAGAACTGCCTGTAATAACACAGCCCATTAACTCAAAACCAAGATCCAAACCTTTATCACTTCTTGGGATAGGTGATAATTGGGATCTCTTATGTCCCTGTGTCAGGAAAGCCATGATTTTCCTTTACCCTGCAGAGCAGCCAGCCACTAACAAAGACAGAAAACACGCGTTCGGTTTTGTGCCGTACCGCTTGAACCGTCTGACTTGCCTGTGTACCACAAAGCGTCTGAGCAGCACTGTGACTGCTACAAGAGCAAAGGCCTAACAGGAAAATAAAACCGCTAATGGATCAAGGAGGAAAAGAACCTTCAGGCACGGCCACTCAGCTGGGAAACGAGATGGAGTAAAGTTCAGGCAGAAGGGACAAAGGCGTCTCTGGGGCTTCTGGACGCCCTCAGGCCTCTCTCACAAGGTGTGACTACTGAGTAATGTATCTGATTTTAAAAGAAACACAACCAGCGAGCACACGTCTAAGTGAGCCCCGGTCCCCGGGGCAGTCTCCTGGGAAACTGCCTGTTTGCGCCTGGACACTGCAGCGCCTCCAACACCAGCTTTGCTCTGGGGATTGTCTTTAGCACTGCAGCAGTCCCCCAAACACCTGCCACGTGCTCAGAGCTGGGTAGTGTAACCGTGGAGCTGTTTCTGGAAAACCTCCAGAGTTAACGCCTGGGGAAAGGTGGGGGATCGAGGCAGACACATACTGCCTGGTGACATTTTGTTCACCAGTGGGCTGCAAACACAAAGGACGGAACTGAGAAATTCCTGTCTCCAGTGACACCACTCGTGAGCTTGTGGCGCTGCTGCTGTGGACACAGTACTGCTCTGCCTGTCATACAGCAGCAGAGCACACACAATGCCACACACAGTATGTAATAACTCACAGCACTGAGCAGCACCATGACTGGCTCGTGGACTTCTTCACTTGAATTTTTATCATCACCTTCCCATGTAGTCCTTACTGTAAAGCAGGTGTACCATGTCACTGGCCACACTGAGTTTGGCATAAGTACCCTTTGTGACATCGCACAGCAAGAAAACATCCAAACAGTGCACTTTCCTCAGTGCTTCCTCCCTCATTCCAGATCACGGCTCAAACTTGCAGTCCTCCTGCCTCAGCCTCCCCGAGTGCTCGGATCATAGGCATTAACCACCACACCATATCGTTCATAAACATTTTGTGTGTGTTAATAAGTTACTCTTTTGATTTCCAATCCATGTCTGCCTTCCTCCAAAGAGAAAGCCATTTCTTAGGCCAAATCATGAAATTACTATTATCTGACCATATTTGTGGTACAAAAACCACATGGCTCAAGCTAATACATTTGTATCTCAATGTCTTAGTAATGGTGGCAAGAAGCTCACAGCGTGGCTAGTGTCCACACGTGGAGAAGCGCGATACTAGATGCCAGCACTGAATTTCCAGAGCACACAAACCCAAACAACCTCGCAGGCTGTAAAATCAGTGTTCTCATTGACAATTCTGTTTTCACCCACTTCAGTTCTTTTCACCATCATACTTATTCTGTGCACTTTGAGGGTTACAAGTATTCTGCCAAGCCTGCCTTTCCCAAGCAGGGTTATGCTGCAAAACCCACCGCCTGCACCCACAGCGATGCCGAAGATGCTGTCCGTGCAGAGTTTGGGCGCAGCTGTGTCCACCAGCCTCTGGGCCTGGGCCCCGCAGTGGGGCTTGGGACCGGACTCATGCCCAAGAGATTCCAGAAGGGAGCAGGCAGACCCCACGCATTCCCACCTCCATCCCGCAGGCAGAGGTCACACCTCATCCCGCGGTCACAGTGGCAGTGACCGCACAGCCAGACGCCTCCCTCTCTGGCCTGTCTTCACTTTTAGGTTTTTTCCTTATGTTTATCACAAAACTCTGATTCCAGAAGTCCCTTCTCAGCAAGACCCAGCAGAGGAGATGTAGCAGGCTACAAAGGGCACATCAGGTGCTGGGGAAGAGCTGCTCGCTCCCATCAGCAGCGCTACTGTCCCCTGGACGAGGGGACAATCCAGCCAGCCAGGAAATAATCTTTGCGGTGTTACTTCAAATTGTTTTCAGGACTCTAAGCCTTTGTAGCCAATATCCTGCTTGAAAAACTTCATAGCATACATAAGTAAATAACGAAAACAGACCAGACGGAGCCGAAGAAGAGAAAGTGGTAGGAGTGAAAGACTTGCACTCCGTGCTCAGAGCCAGGAGGAGGAGTACCACAGCATGCGCAGTGCAACCGCTTCCAAAGTCATCGCGGCACTAATGAGGTTTGATATAAACTCGCAAGCCCAGGGATGCGGGAGCGATAAAGCGAAAGGCACAGTCAGCGCTGAGTCACAGATAGGGATGCATAGGTATACAGACATGCACTACTTCCCCGCCTCCCCAGAGCTCTTCACAGGAAAGCTTCCAGGACCCGGGTGCCCCTTTAACACTCATTAGTCGAAGTGTTAATACCAGGCTCACACATGTGAATTCTTCAGAAGAAAAGCTGACTTGATCCTCCCAGCAGAGCCTGATCTGAGGGCCTGGAACAGCAGTCCTGTAGAGCCTGGCATTGTCCCAGCAGCTAAGCAACAGCAAGGGCCTTGATCTGGTCTTGCCATGGCACACTCTAATCTCTCTCCATCCTGGGGACAATGACTTTGTGACAAGGACCCCACATAGGCAATGTTCTTTGCTGAGCCGTAGTTACTGAGTTCACTACCAGATAGGTGACACCGAACGGGGCTCTTTCAGGTAGGTACATGTGCCGCTGTAGCATTGGGCAAGCACTAACGCTGAGCTGGAGGCCTTGTTAGGCACACACAGTGCATGTCATGCTGCTTGATTTTTTCAGAGAGTATGACACATCCAATGCTGTCAGTCCTCTGAGCATAGCTGGAAAGGCTCAGAAAGAAGGTGTTTCTGCAGACATTTGCCTCCAGGACCCTAAGCAAAACATTAGCACAATAAATCAGAGCCTCCGTGGCTCTAAGGTTTCCAGGATGGCCCAATCGTCAGAATGACAAAAAAGGATGTGCAATTAACCTGGATAGGGAAAACTGGCCTAGGATATGAGGGAAACATAAATACTATGTATCCTAGAGGTCACACAAACACAAGCACAAACACACACAAGTCAAAATTTGGTCTCAGCACTGTAGGTTCACAGTTCAGTTCCAGTGACTTAGGGAAGCTCTGTGAGTTCTCCCATCTTCTCTGCCACATAGAAAGGAGACTGAAAAGGGCCCCAGGAGCACTCAGCAGACATCAGACTTTAGTGATTTTTGAGTGCTGAGAAAAAGGACCCTCTTCTCATGGCTTAGTAAACATGCAAACTTTAGCCAAATGAAACATTGCCGATGAAGCAATGTCTGCCTCAGGGAGCCAGCTGGGGGCTGGGAGTGTAGCTAGAGGTACAGCGCTGGTCTAGCATGCACGAGGCAAAAAAGGGAAAAAAAAAAAAACAGTACAAAGAAAGCATTTTAGCCTGGGGATTTAGCTCAGCAGCATAAGCACCTGCCTTGCAAGCATGTGGTCGTGAGTTCAATCCTCGGTACCTATAAAAAGAAAGGGAAAAAAAAAACAGTACATAGCATGCACAAGGTGCTGGGTTCCACCTCCATCACCACAAAAAAAGAAAAGAAAAGAAATGACCCAAACAGGTACATTTTTGTCCCAAGGAGCAGAGGAGCACAGCGCTCAGAAAAATGGATCCGAGGGGTTGTTCTACCTGTGCCGAGCTCTGGGTAGTTCAGACTCTGCTTCAGGATGACACCCGGGAGCACAGAGTGTGACTGGAAGTGCGCCCGCCCGCCACCCGGCCAGCAGCCCTCATTAGCCAACTCCGACCTGTGCAAAGCTGAAAATAGACCCTGGAGCCACTTTCCCCACAAGCTCGACTCCTGTAATTTGCTGTCATGGTGCAGTTGCACCGTGGTCTTTAAAGTACTTATCCCTTTTGCTTTTTGACCCTCTCAACCACTGCACTACTTTTCTCCAAGAGATGACTTTTTATATAAACAGTGAAATTATTTTCTTCTTATTTTCTTTCTCATTATCTAACTGTGGATACTATTTTTTTTAAATTTCTTCATGACATTTTTACACTTGGTTAAGATTACTAGGAAAAAAATCAGTATGGAAGAATAAAATAGTTCCTTAGTTGTCCATTAACCATAGTAACTAAAGAAATCTATTTCCATATTCTGTTAATGTTTTGAATCTATTTAAAATATCCACTGGGATGCTGTGGGTTTTCTTTTATCCCAACTGAACTTCTTTTTTTTTTTTTAAGTCTGATCGTAACTAAATTTCCCTAATTGACTTACTTAAGATATTTTTTAAATAAGTGAAAGCTGCTTTCTTTTCAATAAGCTAGTGACCTTTGAGCTTCCTAACACATCTCCTCCAAAGCGGGAACCAGTACTTGGTAACATTTACATTAATGGACACATGCAAATCAAACTGTCTTCCCAGGATGTACTTTTGTCCCTGGTTAGAAGGATTCTCTGCAATAGATGACAGACTTCTTACAAATAAGAACGAATGTTCATCTTTACTTTCCTTTTTCATCTGTTAAGCTGATAGAAATGCTCCCTCATATCAGCTGGGTATTGACAGAATAGAACTTCCCTACACCTCCTGTTGGTCCATCAGCTGTTTGTCATTATAAAATGTCCAGGATAGCTCACTTAGGAAGAAAGGTTTATTTAGCTCACCATCTATGGGGACCTCTCAGCTATATCACATCACAGTGATGGCAAAGGCGAGTGTAAGGAAACAAGTGATGGTATTGCCAAACAAAAAGGAAGAGAGCTGTGTGGGGTCACACTTTTATAACCACCCTTCCTCAGATCTACCTAACGGCCCCAAGAAATATACCGTAATGCTTCAGCTGACTGAAGGACCTCTTACTAAAATTTCCGGTACCTCCCACATCACAGCACTGGGAATCAAGCCTCTGATGCCCGGACCCCAGGGGAGAAGCCACAGCCCCCCCCCCCCAGATTCCCTGCTTCATAGAGAGGGCCTGACACACCTGGGCTGAGCTATCCCGTAAGTCTCTAGAATCTCAAATATCAGACTTCTCAGGAATCTTAGGTAAGGCAGAGGTTCCCAGCCCTAACGTCCCCTGAGCCCCCCTCTCTGGCGGGCACCTGACACCAGCCTGGGTTCTAGGAAGGCACTTTGACAACCACTGTCCACAAGCATCAGTCCCGCTGCTTTTGATCAATGCTCGTGCATTCATTTATCCAACAAATGGCGGCCAGGCACCTGCTACGTGTCTGATGTCACTCAGGAGGCAGACAAACTGTATGTGGGCCCTGCCCTCAAGAAACTTACGGTCTAGAAGGAGAAAGGAATCAAGAACATGAGTAATTACTAAAAGAGATCTAAGCAGGGTGGACATTATGTTACAGGGGTTCAGAGGAGGACAGTCTAAGGAAAGAGGCGTGGTTTAGGGGAAGACAAGTCCTGGGTGGAGCCTGAAAGATTGCTGAGCACTGGGGCATGTAGAAGTAGAGAAGACGGCCCTGAAGCACCGCAGTGTGGACAGAGGCGTGGACGGAGGAAGTGGGGGGCTTGTGCAGTGAAGGCGGAGTCATTCAGTCAGCTCGGAGCAGGGGTTCAGGAGCTTGTACAAGAGCAGCCAGACCCTGGGGGCTCTGATCGTCAAGGCAGAGCGTGGCCACAAGCAGGAGCTTAGAGTATATTCCCTGGGAAGGAAGGGGTCAGCTGTAAGCAGCACCTAGTCAGGAAAGAAGAGCCATTACACTCTTTCTTTGAAGTCCGCCAGTGTGGCAGTCCAGCTGGGAGCCCCAACTGTGATTCCTCAGAACAAAATGTCCAGGGCCTGCTCACACCCTGTCTGCCAGGGACCCCTTGACAATAGCAAAGGGCAAGAGCTTTCATCTGGCTTCTTTCCTCACAGACCCTGGCAGTGCTTCTCCAGAGGGTAGGGCTGACGAAAAGCTGGCAGGGTGAGAATGATTTACACCCTACACTCTTCTCCTCTTGGGAACACTGGGGAGCACCCCCTGGGAGTGCTCCAATTCTCTCTCACTGCCTCTCCCCACCACACACACAAATGCACACACATGCACACACACGCACAGGGTCAAAGGAGAACCTGGGCTACACTCAGCAGGCATCTTGAAAGTAGAAACATGGTAGTCTTATTACTAAACTTTCCTTGGCAAAATTTCCCACACCCAGTTTAATGAATGGTTTCACTCATGTGTAGGGCACTGCCTATGATTCTCTGTAGACTAATAATCAATCTGCCCAAAAGCCAGACCATATATACTAACTGTACCACCCATTCTTTTGCAGTCTCAGTAGCTCCATTAAGTACTTTGCTACCACCTTACCCCCAGAGAGAGAAGCCTCCAACCCCACCTAGAGAGCTGACTGCTCATCTGCATATCAAAGGATCCCTCAAAATGCACAATTAGGAGGTTAGCTCCCCAATGCACTTCAGAACCACCCACAGCTCAGAGTACCAGAACAAAATACATCAATAAATGTAGCCATCACTCTATTTTTCACCTGAATCTAATTAGAAACACAAAACAGCATGTGCCAGAGATAAATGAATTACAATCAGAAGCAGGTACCTAGGAGAAGCAAGTAAAGGGTACGGTTATTTGCCCAAGTGAAGGATCATTTCTCTGTGAAATTTAATCAGAGGCAAATAGCTTATACTTTTTCAGGGAAAGGAGAAGGAAGCAGTGTTGTTTTCTTGCTTGCTTCGTAACAGCAGTATAACCTTCAGCAAGCACCAAGTGTCCCTCACGACCTTTCTGTACATCTAATATTATTAACAGGCATTATCTGCAGGATAGGATACCATGCCCTCTGCCCCCTGCTGGCTTCCTCCTGATGAAAAGGATCACCAACAAATTAAGCAGAGACAAATTAGTTGCCCGGTCCTGCAGCCAGGACATGATCTCTGTGGGTCGTGATTTAGGAGAACTGGCAGAGCGCCTCAAAGGCTGGTGTTTGTCTTTGTGTGAAGGAGAGGGACGTACCCTCATTTGCATGTCCTTACAGCAAGCCCTGTCTGTATGAGCTGGCTGTGTTGCAATATTTCCCCAAGATGTAATGAAGAGCTGAGAGACAGTTCTTTTGTCAGGAGCATACAACCACAGTAGTGCTATGCTTCTCTTCAGTCCCATTCGTAGACTGTCTTGAGTGTCTTGGGGCTGCTCCAATACAGGTCCAAGGGAAGGCAGATCCAAAGGAAAAGCCAGGCCTCCCTATGGCTATGGACCAAGGCTGACAGAAAGAGGGGATCTTGAGGAAGAGGTTGGCTGCAAGCATAAACCCACACACATGTGCACGTAGGTGCCCACGCACACTCACAGAAACTGCCCCTGGTTGGAAATGGGGCCACCTTAGAAGGGTGCTCTGGAAGAATGCTCCAGTGGGATATGCCAGTCCTGGGAAGCCTGGATTTTGGTACTGGGGCAAAGGGCCTGGAGTGTCTGTCTGTTCAGTGTGGTGGCTGCTGAACATGTGAGGTGGGGCTCGTCCGAAATGAGAATCGAGACATGCTTTTAACATAAGATACACATGGGACTTAAAGATTTAGTATAAACTAAAGAATGTAAAGTATCTCATTAATAGTTTTATATGATCAAATGTTAAAATGAAAATATGTTGGATGGCAATCATTTGTTATAGCTGAGTAACAAATCACCACAAACTTCAGGATTTAAAACTACACAGTCGTACTTTCCTACATCACTAGAGTTCAATTTTCAAATGGGCCTCAGTGATCTAAGAACAGGTATTAACAGAGCTGTGTTCATTGTTTTCTTGCCTCTTCCTGCTTCTAGAAACCACTTGCATTCGTTGGCCCAAGATGTACCCACTTCAGTGCCAGCAACACTTCCCCTACTGACCATTCCTCTACTGCCCATCTCCCTGACTACAGCCAGGAAAGATTCTCTGCTTGTAAGGACTCAGTGATTAGACTGGGCCCGAATAATCTATATTCTCTCCTTGTCTTGAGGTCTTTATCTTAATCACATCTGCAGATCCCTATAAAGCCACATTAAGTCACTAATTCATGGGTGGCAACAATTAGGACATGTACATCTTTGGAGACCACAATTCTGCTCGCCACATGAGTAGATTGAGTTAAATACATTATTAGGATTAATTTCACACTTTCTTTCCTTTTCTAAATGTGTCAACTAGGACATTTTAAAGTACAAATGTGTCTTACATTGTGTTTCTACTGGGTAACACTAGCCTAAAGCCTTTGTAATTCTTCCACGTCAACACAGACTGTCTGCGGCCCATGGGGAGCACAAGAACCTTGAAGTGTCCTCTACCCCTGGAGCGGGTGGCATGCACTCAGGGCTGTGGAAACAGCCGGGCCTGTTTGCAGTGGATTATCGCTAATATTCCTGCTCACTCTGCAAACATCCAGTTTGGAGGATGCAGTCTACGGTTGCCCTACTCATGTGTTAAATGCCAAGGTGGGGCTGCTCGCTCATCATCAGTCAGGGAAGCTTCGGATCGATTTCCTAGGAGTGGTAATGGTCTGCATTGATCTGCACACCCAGCCTCTGCCCTTTGCAGTCTCCTGGTGAGTAATGGCTCCATCAGCCAGCTGGGCTGACTGACGGGCCCACCTCAGAGGCCACGGCCGAATGCACGGGCCACCAGCTAACGACTTCCAAGATTGTAGATTAGCTGTTTTTGCTATCGTATTTTTTAAAAGCACTCTAATTATGAAAATAAAATGTTAGAACCATGACCGAGGGTGAATATTTAGAAGTTTCCTGTAGCTTCCGCACATGTCCCATATAGGACCACAGTGCAGTCTGCTGGTACCCATCAGCTTTTATCCTTTTGGGTCAACATGTGTGGTTGAAAAGTCTCTGTTCAGTGACCACAAGCCTGGAGCTGGTTCATGTCCTCTGGCAGCCTTTTCAGTCCCATTGCATGTCAGGAGAGCTGCACAGAACCCAGTCAGCTGCACTCAATCCTCTACAACATTTATGTACCTCAAGTTCCAACCAAATTTTGCTCCATGAAGTTCAGGAAATATGAGGAAGTATTAGAGGTCAGCTCAAAGTCCCATTGGGGTGTACGCCCCTCCTGGAGACAAAAGCTTTCTCACATGCCCTCTTCTCTGTCCCAGTGCCGCTTCCCCTGGGTTTGTGCACATGTGTGTGCACACATTTGCATAAATATGGGAGCGTGTGGTCTCTATTTGCCTGCCACTGCTACCTCCCCATGCAGAGGAGCCCCCGAAAGTTGCCATCACCTGTTGGACTGGGTGGCAGAGACCTCTGCTCAGGCAGCTCTTGGTTAGGCAAATGGATAACCCAAGCAGAGATCACTCATGGAGTTCAGTGTGCTTCTCCTCTCCCTTTTCCCCCCAGTGACAACTGCTATGTGGGTGGGGGGGCTGCTTTCCCATCTGGTTCCTTGCCTAACTGTCCCCACTCTGTGATGGAATCTGGTGTCAACCCTGCTAGGTACTGGGTGGGTACCTAGTACCAAGGACTCACCCAGCACCTCCAACCTCATGAAGACTGGCTTCATTTCTTGAACCATCAGCACCTCTGAAAGCCACCCGGAGCTTTGTCCCAGATCCCACAGTATGGCCGTTAGTTGTGTGTACCGACTTGCTTGGGCCGTGAAGTGTCCAGACATCTGGTTGAACATTTTCCTGGTGTGTTTCTGTAAAGGTGTTTGTGGAGAGATTGACATTTGAATGGTAGACTGAGTGAAGCAGGCGTGGATGGCCCTCCCTGTTGTGACTGGGCCTTGTTTGATCAGTCGAAGGCCTGAATAAAACAGAGAGACTGCTTTTCCTACAAGTGACAGGCCACCCTTCCCTGGCAGCCCTGGCAGCTTTGAACAGGGCTGTCCTGACTCAGACTTGAATGGCAGCGTTGGCTCCTCTGCGGCTGAGCCTGTTGAACTTTGGAGTGAAACTAACCATCTGCTCTCCAGACTCCAGCTTGCTGGTTCATGCTGCACATCTCAAGCCTTCCTGCATAATCATAAGAGCCAGGTCATTATAACCACTTACTGCAAGGTCCTCATAACAACTCCCTGCCAGGCCCTTATAACAACTCACTGCCCATGTGTCTCTCTTTGTGCATGTGTGTAACATACAGTCCACTAGCTCTGTTTCTCTAGACAAGCCTAATACTCAAGTAACCCTCGAACCTCAGGCACAATTTTTGCAACCACTGTCATGCCACATACCTGCTTCCCTCCTTCAGAGGCTGGAGAAATGTCCCAGGAATACTGCAGCCCACAGTCTCCCTTCTTCTCTAGCTTCTCTGTAAACAGAAGGGGCGGTGATGTAAGCTCTTCAGCAATCTCCTCAAAAAGCCTGTGCAGACCTCTATGCTGAGCCCTCTCTGATGCCTACCAGAGTTGACTCCTCAGATGTCAGGTCAACCGGAAGGAAAGAACAGCAAACACTCTGCAGGTATTCACACCTCCTAGGGGGAATCTGACATATCTAGCTTCTTCAGACTTCCCTCTGGGGATGCTGCCTGTGAAGTCTCAGCACTTAAGTTAATTATACACAATTACTCCAGTTGTTGCTGCGATTGTCATATAAAACACGCATGTGAGTCTCAATATTTGTGTAATTGTAACTTAAGGGGATAAAAGGAGTAGTGACAGAGGAAATGAAACCAGGAAAATCTTACATAGGTTATTCCCACTATAAACAAGCAAGCCATAAGTTGTATAAAAAATGATGCATTAGGGCCACTTCAAAGGTTGTTAAATACAAAATTCATTGGATATACTAGAAGATGAAGTCATGAAAATTTCTCAAGAAGTACCAAAGACACACACACACACACACACGCACACACAATGGCCTAGAAGAAGGGTAAAGATAAGTCTTTGAGAGACTCAATCCAGGAACTCAAATAGCCAACGAACAGAAGTTCTAGAAAGAGAACAAAGAAAACAGAGGATTAAATTATAAATAATTATGAAATGATTGGCAATGAATTCCAGCAAAGTGGAATTCCAAAACTGAACTCCAGGGAAAAAATAATTACTCCTATGTCAAGAAATAGCTGTCAGATAACATCAGCTTGATGGAAGGTGGAATATTGTCACCAAAATGCTAAATGAAAGGTGTCCTCAACTTAGAACTCTCTAGTCAAATGAGCAAGGAAAATGTGGAAAGGATTATTTTTAGTTATCTTCTCAAAACTACTTCCTGTAAGACTACAAGGAAGCTAAAGGAAGAAATGTCTTAACAAAATAATATGATCACTTCCTTTAAAAATATTAATTGGCTTCCTCATCACCTCTGTCCCAGGAGGAGACAGTCATTATCTCCCCTCCACTTCATGGATGAAGACATTGTGCAGAGAGGTGAGGCGATTTGCTCACCTTTTAGGTAGCACGTGGTAGTTTAGCAGGAGCCAAGCTCTCTCTCTCTCTCTCTCTCTCTCTCTCTCTCTCTCTCTCTCTCTCTCTATATATATATATATATATATATATATATATATATATATATATCAGTCCACCAAGCCCAGTGGCCTTCTTTCCTTCTTTCAGTTCAGGAGGCAGAGACTGCACAGGGTGACTCTCGGCCCAGTTGGGCAGGCCTGGGGAGAGCTTAAGACCAGCACTCCCAGCGGTTGAGTTCATATCCACCCCCCTAGGACAGGGGATTGTGCCCAGGAGGTTCCACCGGCCCCAGTTCACCACACCCACCTTCCACCTTTCAATTTAGGGAGCCAAGAACCTATGGGGGAGCCAGGACTGCTCCAGGAGCTAAGGATTCAGGAGGTGATTTGCCACACACCCAGAGGAAGCTTAGGAACACTGCTCAAAGCAAGGAAATATAGAAAAATGACAAGACAAAAAGGCAGGCTCAAATCTCCAGCCCATCCCAAGAAAGCCTAGGAGCTATGTACATAGAAGAAAACAGAAGCTATACACCTGGAATGACTGAAATGATATCAACTGAAATAAAGAAGCAACTAGGGGAAGCTATGGAGAAATTCAAATCAGAAATAATTGCCCAGGTAAAAGAAAAATGATAAAAGTAGTGAAAGAAATAGTGAACACATCTAGTGAAGACACTAAAATATTAGAGGAACAAAGCAAACAGATAGAATCCCTGAATGAACACTATAAGAAAAAAACAGAATACATAAAGCAGATTCAAAGAGATATACAGGAAATCAACAATTCTATTGAAAGCTGCCAAAACCACTTCAACAAAAGTGAAGATAAAATTTCAGAACTCAAAGATAAGATTGCACGCAGTGAACAGAAAAGGAAAGATCTTTTAAAAATAACAAGGAATCAGGAAATAACAATTCAACAACTGCAAGATGATACAAAGAAAAATAACATAAGATTAATAGGGATAAATGAAAAAGAAGGGGACAGCCCAAGTGATACCAAGAAGATATTTACAGAAGTAATAGCTGAAAACTTCCCAAACATGAGAATGGAAACTGACATTTGGATTAGTGAACTATATAGAATGCCAAATAGCCATAACCAAAATAAAACTGCTTCCAGACACATAATAAACACCATCCCAGAAATCCACCATAAGAACAGAATACTAAAAGCTGTTAGAGAGAAAAGACAGATCACCTATAAAGAAAACCTTCAGAATCACAGCGGACTTCTCAACACAAACAATGCAGTCAAGAAAAGCATGGACTGAAGTATTTCAGATCCTTAAGGAAAATGACTTCCAACCCATACTGACGTACCCTGAAAAACTGTCCTTCAAAATGGATGGAGAAATAAGATACTTCCAGGACAAAGAACCAATGAAAAACTTCTTGAACACCAAACCAACCCTACAAAATATACTGAAAGACATTCTAGATACACATAGGAAAAAACCACCAAGCAAGGCAGATAATTAAACAGAATGGAAAGCTAAAGATACAACAGCAGAAAGATAACATGGCAACAATAAACCAATATATAACAGTTATAACCATTAAGGTAAATGGCCTCAACTCACCAATCAAAAGAAACAGACTGGCAGAATGGATCAAGAAACAACATCCAACCATATGCTGTCTATAAGAAACCCATATAACCCAAAAGGAAACCCATAGACTGAAAGTCAAAGGATGGAAAACAATACTTCATGCAACAGGAAACCAAAAAAAAGTGGGCATAGCTATTCTGTTTGCAGACAATGTGAACTTCAAACCAAGAATGATCCAAAAAGATAAAGAAGGTCACTACATACTAGTTAGGGGAAAACTTCAAGAGGAAGAGATAACAATCTTAAATATATATACACCAAATACCAGAGCACCCAGCTATACAAAGCAAATATTACCAGAAATGAAAAATCAAATAAGCAATAACACAATTATAACAGGAGATTTTAACATACCATTGACACAAAGGGACAGATCAACTAGACAGAAAATGAGCAAAGAAATAACAGAACTGAATCACACCTGTGAACAAACGGACTTGATAGAGGTATATAGACAGTTCCACCCAACAACATCAGAATATACATTCTTCTCAGCAGTACATGGGACATTCTCTAAAATAGACCATAGACTAGCCCACAGAACATATTTAAGTAAGTGCAAAAGAATTGAAATTATCTCACGCATGTTATCAGATCATAGTGCCATGAAACTAGACATTAATGATAAAAGCAACTGCAAAAACCTCACAAACACATGGAAACTGAGTAATACACTCTTGAACAATCAGTGGGTCACAGAGGAAATTAAAGAACAAATTAAACAATATCTACAAGCAAGCAAAAATACAAACACAACTTACCAGATTTTGTGGGATGCAATGAAAGCAGTCCTCAGAGGAAAATTTATTGCACTGAGTTCCCACATCAGGAGGACAGAACAAACACAAATAAACAACCTGATGCTACAACTCAAACATCTAGAAAAAGAAGAGCAAGCTAAGCCCAAAGCCAAAAGAAGGGAGGAAATTATAAAGATCAGAGCAGAAATTAATGCAATAGAGACTAAGAAAACAGTACAAAGAATTAATGAATCAAAGAGTTGGTTCTTTGAAAGAATAAATAAAATTGATAAGCCCCTGCCCAACCTTATTTTAAAAAGGAAAGAAAAAACTCAAATTCATGCACTAAGGAATGAAAAAGGTGAAATCACTACACACTTGGTGGAAATACAGAAGATCATCAACACCTATTTAGAAAACCTCTACTCTCATAGGTTCGGTAACACAGAAGAAATAGACCAATTCCTAGATACATATGAACTACCAAAGCTGGATCAGGAAGATGTAAAACTGCTGAATAGCCCAGTTTCTATTAATGAAATTGAAAATGTAATTAAGTCCTTGCCAATAAAGAAGAGCTCAGGCCCAAATGGATTCACTGCAGAATTCTACAAGAAATACAAAGAAGACTTAATTCCAACACTCCTCAAACTCTTCAATGAAATTGAAAGGGAAACAATTCTTTGTAAGTCATTCCTGGAAGCAAATACTACTCTAGTACCAAAACCTGAGAAAGACCCAACTAAAAAAGAACTTCAAGATAGGCCAATCTCCCTAATGAACATAGATGCAAAAATTCTCAATAAAATATTGGCAAACAGGATGCAGCAAACCATCAAGAAGATTATACACCATGACCAAGTGGGATTCAACTCAGGAATGCAAGGATGGTTCAACATATGTAAATCAATAAATGTAATCCACCATATCAATAGAGCCAAAAGGAAGAACCACATGATCATCTCTATAGATGCAGAAAAAGCTTTTGATAAGGTGCAACACTCATTCATGATAAGAATCTTAGAGAGAATGGGAATAGATGGTCTTTACCTCAATATGATAAAGGCCATCTATGACAAACCAACATCCAGCATCATATTAAATGGCCAAAAACTGAAAGCCTTTACCTTAAAATCAGGCACAAGACAAGGATGTCCCCTATCAACACTCCTATTCAACATAGTACTGGAAA
Organism: Dolichotis patagonum; assembly: GCA_004027295.1. Taxonomy (NCBI): domain Eukaryota; kingdom Metazoa; phylum Chordata; class Mammalia; order Rodentia; family Caviidae; genus Dolichotis; species Dolichotis patagonum. The sequence continues at coordinate 1,044 of PVJX010025324.1, read as the reverse complement.
TACTAGCCAGAGCAATTAGACAAGAGAGGGAAATAAAAGGAGTAAAGATAGGAAAAGAGGAAGTTAAATTATCATTATTTGCAGATGACATGATACTTTACATAGAAGACCCCCAAAACTCCATAGAAAAACTCCTAGATACAATAAATAAATTCAGCAATGTAGCTGGATACAAAGTCAATACTCAAAAATCAATAGCATTCCTATACACTAACAACAAAAATACTGAGAGAGAAATAAGAGAAGCCACACCCTCACACTAGCATCCAAAAACATGAAATACTTAGGAATTAATCTCACGAAAGAAGTAAAAGAGCTATACAGGGAAAATTATAATACCCTGAAAAAGGAAATTGAAGAGGTCCTCAGAAAATGGAAAGACATCCCTTGTTCATGGATAGGAAGAACAAACATTGTGAAAATGGCCATTCTCCCAAAATTGTTATACAGATTTAATGCAATCCCCATAAAAATACCACTAGAATACCTCATAGATCTAGAGAAATCACTCCTAAAATTCATCTGGAACCAGAAGAGACCTAGAATAGCAAAGGCAATTCTAAGCAGCAAAGGCAAGGCAGGAGGCATCACAATCCCTGACTTGAAATTATACTACAAAGCTAAGGTAATAAAATCAACATGGTACTGGAATAAAAACACACTGAAGATCAATGGAATAGATTGGAAGATACAACCACAACTGCAAACTCACTCAACCACCTTATCTTTGATAAAGGGGCCAAACATGCTCGCTGGAAGAATGACAGTCTCTTTAACAAATGGTGCTGGAAAAATTGGCTGTCCATATGCAGAAGACTAAAACTAGACCCATGTCTATCACCATACAATAAACTAAAATCTAAATGGGTTAAAGATCTAAATATTAAAACAGAAACACTAAAACTGCTGGAAGACAAAGTAGGTAAAAACCTCAAAGATATAGGGGTAGGAAGAGAATTCATGAACAAGAACCAAAGTACACGGGAAGTACTTCCCAGAATCAATAACTGGGACCACATCTTATTAAAGAGTTTCTGCATGTCA
>PVJX010025323.1:0-26980 GCA_004027295.1 Dolichotis patagonum | reverse complement strand
TGCATTTTCAGATCATTTGATCAAGGTTTATTTGGTTTATACATGTAAAAACCATGTTTCTACCTTGGTTACCAGCTGATTAAAACGTTAAAAGTGGTTAAACACAATCCCTTGGGTGAGGAGACACTGGAAAGGACTTCAATTGATAGATAACAAAGAGGTCATCTGGTAATTTTAAAACCAGCTCTTGTTTGTCAATCGAAGGCCCCTATGATCTCCATAACCTTATGGGAAACACCCCAACTAAAGTTCATATGGCTGAGACAATTCATTGTTGCTGATCTGATGGTATATTTATGCCTTCAAATATAAATGATGACAAGTGTTTTCTTTCAGATCCAGATATACAAAATAATAGTTTCATTTAGTGTTCTATGTTAAGCTTACTGCCTCTACTGCACTGTAATGTTAAATTCCTTTTGCTGAGATCCACCAGGTATTTTCCACAAAAAGGATATATGACACTGCAGCTTATCTCTCTCTCCTAAATAAAAAGGTAAAATTAATAAGACAGGCCACCCTACAAAAATCAGGTGGCATTAGACATTCTAATAGCACAGGAGCACATAATTATAAATTTATAATTATAAATTATAAATTTAATATATTTATAATTTATAAACATATAAATTTTATTTATATATCAATAATTTTATATTTTTAAAATATTTTATTTATATATATAAATTATAATTATAATTTATAATTATAAAATTATAATTATATAATTTATAAAATTATAAAGCCTAAATGTGTGTATGACAAGTAAATGACATGTCAATTTCTAAAATTCCCTGGACCTTATCCTTATCCTCCTTATGGTAAGCCATTCCTAAAATTATATACTAAAATTATAAATACACTGTTGATTCTGTTATTCGACTCCTGCATACTTGACTGATTGTTTGCCTTTGCCTTTGTCTCCTTTAGACTTAAAGCTGTACATCTACCCAAGATAAAAACCATATGTCTTGTGATTGTGGAGGGGACAGATACCTTCCTCTGGAGGCCAGATCCCAAGACAAAAGGCTAAACTTGGCCCTCAAACCCCACAGGGATGCCTTCTTAATGTGGCTTTTTCATGTTTTCAACAACAGAGATAGAAATCAAAACAAAAAATAACGATCTGATCTTTTAGCAGTGACACTTGGAGCTCTGAGACAGGTAAATGGAGACAAGGTGGAGCTGCCTGAGCCCCTCCCGGACCATGTTTCAAGTGCAACAAAAAGCACTCTGGGCAAGAGAGTGCCCCAACCCTGACGTTCCTCTGGGGCCTTGCCCCTTGGCAATCTCAAGGGCCATTAAAAGAGTGACTGTCCTAGCCACCAAAGAGGGGGAAAGCCTTCCTCCTAACTGCTTGCCCTCACAGGAGATTCCATCACCACCAGATTCATCCCTGACTGATGAAAGTGGACCTGTTGCTGAAGACTGATGGGGCTCGGGGTCCACAGCCCCCCATTGAGGTATCCTTTTCAGAGCCCCAAGTCCCACTGGAGGTCTCAGGTAAGACATTCTCTGTACTTGTGGACATAAAGGCCATAATTAGGGTTCTTCCTGAATTTTCAGGCTGTTGTATTAAGTCCTCAGTCTCTGTAGTGGGTGTTGATGGCCAACCTATGCAGCCTTTGCAGACAAGGCCTGTTCCATGCAGGTTCCAAACTCTCTCCTTGACCCATAATTTCCTAATAATTACAGCATGTCTTACACCCCTGTAAGGCAGGGATCTCCTTTAAAAGCTTAACTTCTCCTTTACCTTCTCCCTCCCTGTAGCTCTAGTCCTCCAAACACCCTCACAGTGCACCTGAAAGTCCTCCCCTCCCCTTCCTTCTTCCCTGGTCAATCCCATAATCTGGAACACCTCCAATCCCACTCATGCTACCCATGCCAAGCCTATTTTACATGGAGTGATCCAGACACTCTCAGGACTCAACAGCTTACTTGAAATTTCTTTCACCTCTGGATACCTAACTTTGCAGTTCAAGCTCAACCCCTCCACAAGGTTTCTGAGGGCCCCTTATCAAAACCCCTAGACCCCACTATGCCCATACATGCCTCCTTTCCTAAATTAGGCTCTCCTAAAGGCTCCAGCCCTTACCCTTCCTGACTCCACCCAACCCTTCACTCTATACACTACTTCATAAGCCAGGTTACACACAAAACACTCAGAGATGGATTTTCCAGGGATCAAAACTTGTTCTCCCAGATCAACAGGCCCTAGACATTATCACTAACTTACATAACTGTTTCCATGTAAGATCACAGGCCCTATACAGGCTCTTAGCCCCAGTAGTTACACAATCTTCTCTAAAGGCTATCAGCCTTCAGATTACACACTCCTGTCATCTCTATGCTAAGACCTCTCCTCAGGGACACATAGCATACTCTTCCTTCCCTACTTATCAATTTTGTGGACATACTCCTGGTCAGGACTGGCAGATACATTTTACACACATGTCCCGCCACAAAACTCTTAAATATATTCTCACCTTTGTTTGTACCTTTTCAGGAGGGATAGAAGCCTTTCCTACAACTAGGGAGACCACTGATGTAGTTACTAACATCCTGTTCAGGAAATCATACCAAGGTTTGGTCTACCTCAGAGTATTCAGTCAGATAACGGTCCAGCCTTTATTTCTTAAATCACCCAACAGCTCAAGCTTACACATCACCTGGCACCTACATATCCCATACCATCTTCAATCCTCAGGAAAAGTAGAAAAGGCAAATGGCCTCATAAAAACACACCTTACAAAATTCATTTTAAAATTACACCAACCTTGGCAACCCCAACCCTGATCAAAGTTGCTGGACTCCCATCCTGGTTTCACATCATGCAAGCTAAGTGGTGCCCTCCCAACCCTTAATCTAATCATCCTGAGTGGTCATCTCTGTCTCACCAAGGCCTCACGGCCACAACTCTCAGGCTAAGTCATGTTCTGTTGTCCAGTTTGGTTCCTCATTCCTTATATTTTATTAATTATCCTTTTTACAGCAAGACTCTTGACAGTCTTTCCTACAGTGACACAGCCATGGCTTTCCCCGCTCCTCTTATTCTTTCCAGCTCAACATCTGGACCAGAGAAAAGCCCTACCTACCTACTCCTTTAATTTTTACCCTTTAAGATGGGACTTTACTTCTCCTAACCCCACACTTAATTTTTCAGACTCTACCTCACCATGTTCCTGATAAAAGGACACATCTAAATCAAAGGCACCTTTCTTCCTACCTCAGCTGGATTCTAAATATAATAGTGGCCTTCCTCCTCACAGCACCTTGTCTCCTCATTTTTCTTCCAGTCCAAGATACCAACACATGCCAATGATAAAGTTGTCCTGGCCAAACCACCTGGTACCAGCTTCTACATGGACATCAACCATCATCCTCGTCAACCTTCCTAAGCCCCAATACAGCACCCCCTTCCAGTGGGAAGTAGTAAGAGAAAGACTTCACCCCTTTTCTAAGGACAAAAAGACAGGAATGAAAGCCTTGTGCCCTGAAAAGCTGCAGTGGGAGGCAAGACCAAGGGGTGGGACCAAACTGTAGTCACCTTTTCCAGTGGCACCAAAGTACCCCCAATCAGTAACTTGTGCATTACCTGTCCCCACCATGGGCGCCACCCAGGTCAGAGGTTATATGAGTACCCTAACCCGCACGTGCTTGGGTTAGAGAAGGCCAGGCTGTCTGTGGTTGTGGACTTCTCTCCACGTCCTTGGGAATAAAGGTCTCTTTTATCTCATATTTTGCTGTTTCACCTTGCCTAAAATCCTAACAAAGCTGAGGTTAGGATATTGGACCTTGAGGATAGGATACCAACTAGTGATCATGAAAGGATAGAACTTTTAAAAATAACAAAGCAGCATGAAATGATAATCCAGAAGCTTTAAGAAGCCAAGAGCAACAATATAAGATTAATAGGCATTAGTGAAGACACAGGTGTCAATACAAATGACATATCTAAAATATTCACAGAAATAATAGAAAATTTCCCAAACATGGGGAAAAAATCTTATATGCAGATAAATGAGGCATTTATAGAATGCCAAACAGTCACAACCAACATAAAGCTACATCCAGACACATAATAATTAAGATCTCAGACATGCAACATAAAAACAGAATACTAAAAGCTGTTATAGAAAAGACAGAAGTCACCTATTAAGGAAAGCCCATTAGAATCACAGCAGACTTTTCAACACAAACCCTCAAGTCAAGACGTGCTTGGAGTGACATATTTTAAGCCCTGAAAGAAAACAACTTTCAACCCAGACTGATGTACCTAACTAAACATCCATTCAAATTTAATGGAGAAACAAGATATTTCCATGACAAAGAACAACTGATGAAATTCACCTCCACCAAATCAACCTAGAAAGAGTGTTGAAAGACATACTAGACAAAGATAAAAATGACTACAATCCCCAGAACAACAGAAAGAAGCCATCAGGTATGACAAGCAATTAAATAAGGGGGAAAAACAGAAAGTAAACAATTGGAACATAACATGGCAAAGTCTAGCCGGGACGTATCAATGATACCCATAAATGTAAACGGCTTTAATCCAACTATCAGAAGAAATAGGTTGACAGAATGGATCAAGAAACATGATCCCACAATATGTTGCATACAAGAAACACATCTGACCCAAAAGGAAACTCATAGATTAAAAGTCAAAGAATGGAAAACAGTATTCCATGCAACAGGAACCCAGAAAAAAGCAGAACAACTATTCTATTTGTAGACAATGTGAACTTCAAACCTAAAATGATTAAAAGAGAAAGAAGCTCACTAATTACATGTAAGTGGAAAAATACAAGATGAAGAACTAACAATTATAAATATATATGCACCAAACACAGGAGCACCCAACTATATAAGACAGATACTAATGGACATGAAAAACCAAATACACAAGAATGCAATTATTATAGGGAACCTTAACAGCCCATTGTCACAAAGAGTTAGATCAACTAGACAAAAAGTCAAAAAAGAAGTAATAGAACTGAATCATACCTGTGAGCAATTGGACTTAGTAGATGTTTATAGAGTGTTCCACCAAACCACAACAGAATACACATGCTTCTCAGCTGCACATGAGACATTCTCTAAAATAGACCATATGTTATCCCATAAAACATTCTTAAATAAATGCAACGGTATTGAAATTATCCATGCATAATATCTGACAATAGCTCACTGAAATTGGAAATTAAAGGTAAAGGAAATAGCAAAACCTGCATGCATACATGGAAATTAAATAACAACCTTTTAAACAACCAGTGGGCTACAGATAAAATTAAAGAAGAAATAAAGCAATACTTACAATTCAATGAAAATGAGTAAACAATGTATTGTAATCTATGGGATGCAATGAAAGTGGTCTGAAGAGGGAAATATATAGCAATAAATTGTCATATTATGAAAATAGAATGAGCAAAAACAAACAACCTAATGCTTCATCTCACACTTCTAGAAATAGAAAAGCAAGTTAAACCCAAAGTTCATAGAAGAGAGGAAATAGTAAAGATTAGAGCAAAAAATCAATGCAATTGAAACTAAAAAACAATACAAAGAATTAATGAATCAAAAAGATGGTTTTTTGAGAGAATAAACAAAATTGACAAACCTCTAGTTAACCTTATAAAGAAAAAGAAAGAAAAAACTCCAAATTCACACAATAAGGACTGAAAAGGGGGAAATTACTACAGATTCCAAGGAAATTCAAAAGATCAAGAATACCTAATTTGACAATCTCTACTCACATAGAGTGGAAAACACAGAGGAAATGGAAATATTTATAGAAACACATGAACTACCACCAAAGATCAACCAAGAATATTATATAGCAATTTTGAATAGTCCAGTATCAAATATTTAAATTGAAAACATAATAAAAAAAAAAACTTATCAACAAAGAAAAGCCCCGGTCCTGATGGATTCATGGCTGAATTCTACAAGAAATTTAGAGAAGATTTGATGCCAATACTCCTTAAACACTTCAATGAAATTGAAAAGAAAGCAATCCTCCCTAAGTCACTCTGGAGGCAAGTATTACTCTCATACCAAAATCAGAGAAACACTCAACCAAAAAGGAGAACTATAGGCCAATATCACTAATGAACATTGATGCAAAGATTCTCAATACAATATTGGCAAATAGAATGCAGCAAATCATCAAGAAGATTATACCTCATGACCAAGTGGGGTTTATTCCAGGAATGCAGGGATAGTTTAGCATACAGAAATCAATAAATGTGATAAACCACATCAACAGAGCCAAAAATAAAACCACATAGTTGTCTCAACATATACAGAAAAAGCTTTTGAAAAAGTCTAACATGGGGACATATTCATGGTATGTCTAACATATTCATGATATTCATGATAAAAACCCTTCAGAAACTTGGAATACACGGTGTCTACCTCAACCTTATAAAGGCCATCTATGACAAACCAACAGCCTGTATTATGCTAAATGAACAAAAACTGAAAACTTTCACTTGAAAATCAAGAACAAGAAAAGGATGTCCACTATCACCACTCCTTTTCAATAGAGTTCTGCAAACACTAGACAGGGCAATCAGAAAAGAGAGAGAAATAAAAGGAATAAAAATAGGAAAGGAAGAAGTAAAATTAATACTATTTGCAGATGACATGATACCCTATATAGAAGACCCAAAAAACTCCAATAAAAGACTGCTAGAGGTAATAAGCAAATTCAGCAGTGTAGCTGGCTATGAAGTCAATGCTCAAAAATCAATGGCATTCCTGTACACAAACAAGAAACTCACTGAGAGATATTATGGAAATATTGCCCTTCACAATAACATCTAAAAAAAGTGAAATACTTAGGGATCGACCTAACTAAGAATGTAAAAGACCTATATGCTGAAAATTATACCACACTAAAAGAGGAGATTGAAGAGGATATTAGAAAATGGAAGGATATTCCTTGCTCTTGGCTAGGCAGAACCAACATTGAAAAATGGCCATACTCCCAAAACTTTTATACAGAATTAATGTAATCCCAATCAAAATACAATTGACATACCTCACAGATATAGAGAAAACACTCCTAAAATTCATTTGGAAACAGAAGAAATCTAGAATGGCAAAGGCAATTCTGGGCAATAAAGGCAAGGCAGGAAGCATCTCAATTCCTGACTTGAAACTGTACTACAAAGCCACAGTGATAAAATCAGTATGGTACTGGCAAAGAAATAGACCTCAGAACCAATGGAACAGATTAGAAGATGAAAGTATAAGTACAAAGACACTCAGCCACCTGATGTTTGACAAAGGGGCTAAACATGTTCACTGGAGGAAGGATAGCCTCTTTAATAAGTGGTGTTGGAAAAATTCACTCTCCCCATGCAGAAGACTGAAACTAGATCCATGCCTATTACCATGCACAAAACTAAAGTCTAAATGGATCAAAGACCTAAACATTAAAACAGTAACACTAAATCTACTGGAAGATAGGGTAGGTAGAAGTCTTGGAGACATAGAGGTAGGCATAGAACTCATGAACAAAACATAAACTGCATGGGAAATGATTCAGAGAATCAACAACTGGGATCTCATATTATTGAAAAGTTTCTGCACTTCAAAAGAAATCACCAACAGAGTGAAAAGAAAACCCAAAGAATGTGAAAAATTTTAGCCAGCAACCCCTTAGACAAAGAACTTATATCAAGAACATATAAAGAATTGAGAAACATCAAGCCCCCCAAATTCAAAGACACTCTCCAAAAATGGGCATTTGAGATGAATACACAGTCTCAGATGAAGATATACAAATGGTAAATAAATACATGAAAAAAATTTGACCATCACTGGTCATTCAAGAAATGCCAATTAAAACAATATTGAGAATTCATCTCCCTACACAAAGAATAGCTGCCATCAAGAAATCAACTGATAACAAATGTTGACCAGGCTGCGTGGAAAAGGGAACACTGCTCCACTGTTTGTAGGAGTGTAGACTGGTGCAATCACTATGGAAATCAATATGGAAAATTCTCAGAAGACTAGGACTGGAAGCTCCATTCAACCCAGCTATTACCCTCCTGGATATTTTCCCAGAAAAACTGAAAAGTTCATATCACAGTGATATATGTGCACCCATGTTCTTAGCAGCACAATTTGTAATAGCTAAATCTTGGAAACAACCAAGATGCCCATCAACTGCAGAGTGGATGAAAAGGATGTGGTGTTTTTTTACAATGGAATATTAGTCAGCTATGAAGAAGGATGATCTTGAGGTCTTCTTAGGGAAATGGAGACAATTTGAGACTGTCCTCATTAGTGAAATAATTAAGAATCATATTTATAAATATCACATTATGTCTCTAATGTAAAAAGTAATAAGAACTGTAGGAGTAATAAAACCCAAAATGTGTAATTGCTACTGTAAAAAAGAGAGGAAAAGAAAGTGCTCTAAAGGATATAATTGCATGTATGTTTAAGTGTGTAAGATGAATGACCATATTACTCTTTTTGTTAGGTGGTTGAGCAGAACTGTTAACAGTCTCATTGTTTGAATGTGTACTTTGTATGTTTTAATTTTGTAACTTGAACAATGTTTTCCTAGATGACAGTATGTAAGTTATCAAATAATGATTTCTTAGGGTTTTTTGTTCTTTTTTTTCCCCTTGGAATTCTGCATTGTTGCTACCCTTTCTCCTGTTTAATTTTGTTTTGTTTTCTTTTGTTTTCTCTTTAAATAAAATTTTAAAAAGGACTTTGGGAAAGTATTATCAAATTAATTTCTAGAAAGGTTATGTAAACTTACACATTTTCAGAAATATTTTAGTGATCATAATTATTTCACTCAGCATAATAACAAGAATTTGAAGTTATTTTTATAAGAAGATATCTATATAATTTTGGTTTTCTCTTCCCATTTTTATTCCAGTTCTAAATCCTGGTCCTTTTCTACCACTGATGGATGATTTTAATGAGAAAATCATCATTCCAAGTACTGTACTTGCATGCATCATCTCCTTTTATCACTGAAGGACAGTTTAGGAAAAAAAAAACTTAAAAAGTTCCTTATTGGTTCAGTATGCTGTAGTCTATTTATACTTTATATGTTTCCTTTTGGAAATCTCTACCTGCATCTTTTTACCATTTTACTGAACACTTTATTTTATTTTATTCAATTAATTTATTTTTGATAATTTCAAAAGCATGATAAAAATATACAAAAATACATTTTAACAAGTGTTAGGTGTAAAGTTCATTACTTTGGATATATTTACATGGATAAACTCAAATGTAGCAGAAATATGGAATATCGTCCAGCTATAAAAAGGAAAATATTCATATCATATGTTATAACATAATAAAATTCAGGGGTATTAACTTATTTGTTAAATAATTTAAACCTTCAGGTTCTTTTGTTGATTTCAAACACTTTTTTCAATTTGATTGTTCATTCATCATTTAATTTATAGAACTTTATATGTTTTGTACTGTTTTACATTTTAATGATATTAGGCTTTTTCTTACACAGCATTTCATTGAATTTAAGTGTAGCACTATTTCATTCAATGATTATAAATTCTTTTTATTTTCTTTTATTGTGTCTAAATTATTTGTTGCAATTTTACTGAAACGTTATTTGGTTGTTTTCCTATTATATATTAAAGGGTTAAACAAAGTCACAACTTTCACCTGTTAAAAAGACTTCATGTATCTAATTCATTCAGAAGATTTTACTTATGAATTCCATTAGTGTGCAGTTCAATTTACTTGTATTATCCACAGGTCACTTAAATACGCTTAACTACTATTTTGGATAGATCTCAGTGCTATCTTCATGTATCTTGATTTAGTTTTCTTAGTACCAGTATTTCATTTCTATATTTATGATAGAAGAAATTAGAAATAATAATTCTAATTAATAAAAATTTTTAGCCAATATTTTGTAATATATCTATCAATTTTTATGAAAAGTGTAATACTTGCAGTTGCTTAAGCTATTCTAGATTAGAAGCTACAGAATTAGAATGAGTATATAAATTCTAGAATATCTATATGTACATTACAAAATATTACCAAGAAATTCAGGAATAATAAGAATTACTCAAATCCTTCTCAGTGTCAATCCAATATCAATGTCCCTGTAAGATGCATTGATGTTAAGATCTCCAAAATCACTGATCATTACCTGAAGAAAAGTCTGTCTAAGATTCTGGGTCTTACTATCTATAATTTAGTAGCTAACAAATGTAGGTTAATTTTAAATTTGTAAGCATAATTTCAAGGAGAGTGAAAATTGTTCCCCAATTGTTATTTTAACTAGGGTACACATTGACACTTATGGCTAAATTTTGAAATACTTGTAAAAACTAAACCATATACTCTAAAAACTTTTGTTTAAGTAGGTACATTGTTTTGCCCAAAGGTTATTTCTCAGCTCATTTTCTTGGGCAAAATCTCACTCAAACTTTATGCACTTCATCTTTGCCTAGCTCATGGCTGTTGACAAGTAAATATATAATAATATCGATACTATTTTTCTATATAGTATCAATAGGTATGGATAGGTCATTTTGGGCTACAAGTTCAAATGAATTTCAGTTTCCTCCCAAATAAGACTCCAAGTAAATAAACTATTCTCTCTCTCCAAGTAAATGACTATTCTCTCTTCAACTCTCTTCTTTACATCTTGCTAGAATAGGAACAAAGATGTTTTTATGGATTCATTAAGGTGGTAGCTAGTTGTTTTATTGTTTATATGTTTTTGTGACACACAGTCTCTGTAGAAGTTAATCTTAAAAACAACTAAAACTTTCTATGCAACATTATTTATTCAGATATGAAATTGGAAAAAGCTACCCCTCAAGGATGATAAGCTACAGCTTAATATTTGCTCCAGAAAGCAGAGGAAAGAAAACAAGTATTGGAGCAGAATAGAAAATGTATCATTTCTCTGAAGCTATAGAAGCTTCAGGTCAGGATAAGTTTGAAAACAAAGTAGAAATCCAGTGCCGTTTGTGAGAATAAATATTACTTTGTTTCATTTTATGAATAAGAAAATAATAAATTTAAGGTTGAAATAATATATCCAAAATCAAGAAACATTTCTCAGTTATATTTATTTGTAGTAAAGCTGAATTCTAAAAATGACTAGAAAAGACAGAAAAAATGCAAACAAAGTTTTTGTAAATAAGAAGGGAAAGGGGAGTTGAAGTGATCATAAAAGAATGAGAGGAAAAGGAATTAAGTTATATCATATACAGGCACAAATTCCCTATAATGAAAGTGATCATTATGTATACCTAGAATGTACCAATAAACTTAATTTAAAAATGACTAAAGGCTAGATGTGACAAATCAGATAATTGTACCATAAATTGTATCGTATATATATATATATATATATATATATATATATATATATATATATATATCACCTTGGAGGGCAAAGATTAAGGAGTGATTATATATATATATATATATATATATATATATATATATATATATCCTTTGTAAATTTATTTGAATTAGTTTGACATGGCAAATTTAAATTTACCATACTTTTCACAGAATTAACTTCATAGTAGATTATTGATTACACTAAAGTCATAATTTTAATTCTTAAAAAATGGTACGTGAAATTATTCTAAAATAATGAAAGTGATCTGTAGAGAGCTAGATATTTTGACATATGTATTTTGATGCAGAAACTTTAGGAAATTAGTTCTTCATAATAATAGTAAAAATCTGACTGGAGAAAACTTTGAACTTGTTATTAAATATGTGTATTTTGAAGAAAATTAGATGCATAATAAGAAAACAAAAAGCTCAATTTAAATAAGGAAATTTTACAACTTTACATAATTACAAATTTTTACAAAATTACATAATTAGAAATTTTACAAAATTATGTAAAGAATATTACAAATGAAAAAAAAACAACTCATATTGAGTTAAATAGGAGTAAAATTTGATGTTTCAATGAACTCGATAGACAAGAATTAGCTTCAGTTAACCTCTGTGTATTTGCTTAAATAATCTCTGCCTTGTTGCCTGTTTTAGTGCGACTCCCCATGTTACCTAGCACAGAGCCCCCCAAAATTAGGTAAAAGGCTAAGCACTTTCACAGTCAACATTTTTCCAAGTTATCATTTAGCTAGAAGAAAGTGCTGGGTTTCCCTTACTGTGATACGTGTGGAAGAGGTGTTTCTCCCAAGAAGCCCAAACATGAATATTTTGTGTCTCAATGACTGCAGAAAGGTCAGCATCCCGGACGCGCATTGTCAGAGCTTTGGATGGAGCAAGCTGCACATTCATAGCTGGGTAAGAATGCGGGAGATGTGAATTTGCCAAGTAAAATCAAGGTCATGTGGACGGGACATGAGGGAAAGGAGAGCCAAGGAGCATTTGTCATGAAAACAGCATTACTAACATTAGAGAAACTGAAAGATGTAGTTACAGTGAAACCTGAATTTTGTTTCTTACTAACCCTCACTTTAGGAACATTTTGCTATTACTGTGAGATCACATTTGTAGAGAGCCTTGTAAGTTTTCCATTGCTCTTAGGTAATAAAGAAGTACATGGTTATTATACGCAAAAACAAATGATTCCAAAATGAGAATTGTCCAATGCGTTTAACACTTCACCATCTATGTACTTTTGTGTCTTTCCCTCCACGCTTACGTAGGTCTTACTACTGTTGAGTCTTTTCAGAGAGAGGTGTCACTGAATCTGGTACTAACTGCAGCTATTGATCCAAGTTTGTAGTGCATGGAAATAACAGAACGTGAGGGGAAATAGTTCCCCTTTACTAAAACGTTAAGACTGTTTTTTTTTTTCTAAATGAAAGATATTTGAGGCAAACTCCTGTGCTTTTTACTGATGACCTGAAATCTTCAGAAATCTCTCTCAGTCCCTCAGACTATCCTGTGCAATTGGATATTTCTTAAATTATTATTCTCACATTCTCTTCAGATCTACTGATACAAATTTTCTTGGATCAAATTCTCTTTCCTGAAAAACTTGTTTAATGCAATATAAATTACTTATTGAATTTTATGATAGGTGGCAAGATACACATATCATGCTGAAGGAGCCCATGTTTTTCTCTGAATGAAGGACATACTGTATCTTTTGCTGTTTTTTTTTTTTGTATTTTTGATGTACTTGGAGATTTATTTCCCATTTTCTTTCCACCCATTTTAATTAATATTATAGTACATTATTTAACTTATTAGACTTTTTTGTTTCTTGTCTCTTTTAATTTTTCCTTTATTCTGACTTTTCTTTCTTTACTTTAGATTACTTTCCATTTTTTTATTATGTGTTTTTCCTAAATAATTTTATCTGTTACTTTTATCTAATGCTACTAATTTTCTTTTAGTCTTTATTTTAGGATCCCATTGAATGCTAATTTTATGCTTTAAAATATAACAATTATTTGTGTGAATCTATTGTTAAATATATTTTACTATGGCTGAACAATTTTTGTTATTAAAATAAGTAAAGTTCACAAGTAGGCATTTACTGTAAATCAATATCTGTTTTGTCTTATAGTTTGCATTGTAACTATAGATCTCTTTCCTATCATAGAGAGTGGTAATTATTGATTTTTAGGGTTTATCATTATTCAGCTTACATTTGATGTGATTTTTGTTTTTGATTTTACTTTTTTACCCAAGGTAACATAGTTGTTGTTATCAATTGGTTTTCTCCATGTGCCAATATCTGTATTGCCTGAGCATAATAAAGAAAACAGAAAGAAATCCAAACACATTTAAATATTTGATCTTTGACAAATGGCCAAAAACCCACACTGGAGGAATGGTAGCCTGTTTAATACATGCTCATGGAAAAATATTTTATCATGTACTATATTAAAATCAAAAAAGGACAAAGATTTGAATAATAAAACTGATGCACTTGATATACTGGAAAGTAAAATAGGTAAACCTTTTGGAGACATGGAAATAGGCAAGGACTTTCTAAATACAAACCCAATGGTACAAGGAAAAAAAAAATACCAAGAATCAACAAATGGGATTATATCAACTCAAAAAGCTCCTGTGCAGTAAAGAAAACAACCAATAGAATGAAGAGACAACTTGCAGAGTGGAAAAGAAACTACCAACTATTCCTCAGAGAGGGCTATGTGAAGAACTCAGGAAATTAGAACCCACTAAATAAAATATCCAATCAAAAAAAAAAAGGAATGCTGAAATGAATGGGTGTTTCTCAGAACAAGAAGTACAGATGCACAATTAATACACGAAAATATGTTGAATGACACTGACCATTAAAGGAATGCAAATTAAAACAAATTTGAGATCCCATCTTATTCCGGAAAGAATGGCTGTCAAATAATAACAAATGCTAGTGAGGCTGTGGAGTAAAAGAAAATCCTTCTACAGTGTTTGTGGAAATGTACAATAGTACTAGCATTAATATGTGCATTCCTCCAAAACTAACAGTGAAATTCTATTTGACTTAGTTTTTTTGCCTTCTTGGAATTTTCCTAAAAGAGTTAAAGTATCATATTACAGTGATGCATGCATATTCATGTTTTCCTATTGATCCAGGGAATTTGTACTTTAGATGTCTAGCCTTATTATTTTCCCTTCCCTCTTCCCTTCCATCAACTTGTATTCTTCTCCCACAAAGTTTTGTTTCCATTGTTCTTTTTTATCCATGTTATAGCAGCACAATTTATAATAGCCAAATCTTGGAAGCATCAGCAGATGTCATAAACAATGGAGTACTACTCTGCCAGAAAGACCAACTTGAAGCATCTAGGCCTAAAGAGATGCACCCCAAGACCATAATGTAAAGTGAAATAAACCAGATGAAAAGGTTTAAATATCACATTGTTTCTCTTCTCTGAGAAACTTAAAATACAAACAAAAAGCAAAAGAATGCATGGATAGTAGGAAATAGAGAGATCTTTAAATTGGACTGAAATGAGATGGAGGGGGAGAGGAGGAAGTAAAAAAGGACTAAATAATGAAAATCAAAGAAAAATGGAACTAGAACTTTTTCAAATGTGAAGAATATTAAGAGTTGGAGGGAGGCTGGAGGGATGGACAGGGGTGAGAATGAAAAGTAGAAATAAAATGTGTTACGTACATGTATAAAATCCCTACAGTCAATGTAATTATGTACCAAAAACACATACTGAAACACACAAATATAAAATATGCTAAACACATACTAAAAGTATAGGTGAATAAATAGTGCTTCTTAATGAGAAGATGGAAAATTACTTCACCAGTCCTGCTGAGTGATCTTGAAGCACAAATGGGAGTGCAGAGCTCAGGTCAGTAGCAGCAAAGTGCACTTGTACTTCTTAATGATAAAAAGCTTTGCTGGTTAGTGACAAAAAGTGAGTCCTAGGAACACAGTCACAGGAAGGTACACTTTTAAGGGAATGCCAGTGTCACTGTCTAGAAGGCTTCAGTGGCTGGAAGTTCACCTTGATAACAATCGAGTCTTTTTGTCGCCTTGCACACACGTGACTGTGTGGGTCATGTCACATCATACTCTGCACATGGAGAAGTGTAATGAAGCACTGCATTGTTGCACTGAGCCCCCACATCATTCATTGTAGGTGACTCCTTGAAAATTGCTTTGGAAAGTTTGTGCCAAAAATACCCATGAAGTGCAAAATTTACTATCCTTTAGCTATTAAGATACTGAAAACTGTCACTTCAGGAAATTGGATACTGTATCCTATAAAACATGTTGTTCTGAAGTTCTGCTTCAGCGGTTACTACTTATCACCCGTCAACTTGTGAGCATTGCATTTGGTCAGTCGTTAAACTTAATACCATAATAACATTCAGATGTCAGGAAAGGAGACTTCTCTCCGAAGTGTTCTGAATCTGAACAAACTGAAAGTGTCGATATTTGTTTTACTGTTCACTTTTCTTCTTTCTTTATTGAACTACCTAGAAAATAAAGTTATTTTAGGGAACTCACAAGGCTGTTCAACATTTTAACTATGACAAGTTCACAGATTTTAATAGGTATTACTTGCAAATAATATCAAATATTTACAATTATGATTTTTTATTTCAAGTTTTTACCAACAGTATTTGTTGCTGTTTATTAACATTCTCTGGTATAAATTTTAAGGTGGACCATATTTTTTTGACTGGTTAAAATACCAAAATTTCCCTTAAATAGGGAAAGTATATATTTTACCAGTGAAAATAATTAAAAGGATTGATTACAATTCAAATATACTTTCAATTCCTGAAGCTCAACTTTGGCATTTATTCTAGTGTGCTACTGTTTCAGTCATGAATCTCTGTTCTGAAATCAGAATATTTATCTCTTTATCCAACTTGACACTTTTTGAAGTATGATATTGCTACTTAATGTATGTGTTAATGTTTCATAAATTAAAGCCGAAGCAATGAGCATGATTGTTACATTTATAGTAACTCAAACTATACAGGTAATAGAAACAGAATGGAGAATTCCAGTTATGTACTGAATGAGTCACTGAATAATTCTCTGGTTTAAATACTTATTCTATTTTTACAAATAGGTTATAATTTACCTTCAGTAATATTCAAGAATGCTAAATATTTCATTCAATAAATTTTGGAAATTATACACAGCTTGTTATCAACTTTGCAATCATCATTCAAGCTTTCTCTCATTCAAAGAACTCTTCCCTTTAAAATTTCTAGCATCACCCCTCTATCTGAGCAAATCACGCTCTGGTTTCTATTACTGCAGATTAACTTTGCTTGCCTGACTTGACTGCATATAAATAGACTCACTTAAAATGTATTCCTTGATGTTTGTCTTCTGGTCTGTAGACCTTATTTACATTAACACATGCATCTGTAATTCATTCTTTCTTCATTTTGGGTGTTGATCCATTGTTACAAACATTTGGGGTTTTTCAAAATTTGGACTGTTGTAAACTAATTTTTCACTTCTCATAGGTACAATAAACATGTGTAATGGGTCTTGACAAAGCCTACTATATTAGTATTATAACTACAAATAAAATTGTGTATTGTTCTTTTACCCTTGACCAAGCTTGTTACTGAAGTTTTTTTGATGTATTTTTCAGATTTTCTAACTACGCAATAGCTCTATATGAAAATAGAGACTTATGTTCCAAAATCTAGGTGATTGATTTTGGTTATTGAATTATTGCACTGGCTCTTAAGCTTCTTTTAAGCATTAGGATTTGAACTCGTGACCTCATGCTTACCAGGCAGCACTGTGCCCTTGAGCCACATTCCCATCCTACTGGCTTGTAGGTTTAGTAGGATGTTGAACAAGATTAGTGAGAGAACATAATCTGCGTGAAAATATTGTGCACTTTGCATGATAGTAACTGAAGGGATTTTGTAAAATTTTTAGTGTAAATCACTAGTGTATCCCTTCATATTCATAGTAGAAATGATTCTACCTCTAATATGACAGTAATTTTTATCATGAAATGCATTGACTTTGTCAATAACTTTTCCTGAATTATGATTATTTCTGACTGATATTCTCTTACTGTAATAAAAAACATAACTTCAAAAAAACCTAATCTTGAATTTCAGACATGAAATCTAATTGATCATTAATGTCCTTTCCATCCATCCCTGTTCTTGCTCACCGTTTTCCTCCCAAAATCTAGTTGTTGTCATTGTTCTGTGTTACCAGCTTTTAGCTGTTTTTACATGTGCTTTCTATAGCTTCTGCATTTTTCCAGAGTTAGTATTATTTCTTTTTCAATGTTTGAAAAATTTCAGTTGGTGAATCTATCTGAGCTTTGAATTCATTATTGAGGAAATGATTATCATTAAGAATTATAATATTAATGATAAAGGTACATGAATATTGTTTATTTTTCATTACAAGTCTTTCTCTGAGCTGTCCAATTCTATTAATTTTACTAAAGAAATAAGTTTAATGTCATTCATAATGCTTTTGTTTCTTTTTTTACAAGAGATTTGATCTCATTCAGTTTGTACTCTTTTTGTAACTTCTCAAAATGAGAATTTCCAGAAACAGTGTTAAATTTTTTTGTTTCTTATTTGTATATTTAAAATGATAAACAAGCCGGGGATTTAGCTCAGTGGCATTAAGTACTTGCCTGGCAAGCACAAAGTTGTTAGTTCAATTCCTGGTACCAAAATAAATAAATAAATGAATAAAATGGTAACTAACCACCACATCTCACATATTTTGTAAAGTAGATTTTAGTTATCATTCATTTAAAATGTTGTTATGATTTTCTTTGTAATTCCTTGAGAATTGTAAGCAATAGTGATACAGGAGAATGAAACTCTTGATCTACTATGTCCGAGTTTGTGTTCTCTAAAATCCAAGAATGAATTTTAGGAACAACAGAGGTGAAGAGTGGAATATCTTTATTGAGAGAAAGCTCTTTATTGAGAGAAGAGAGACAGAAGGGGGTCCCGAGTGAGTTGCCCAGGACTCTGTCTTTTCCAGGGACTTTTATAGAGTAAAACCATGGGTTTAAGGTGGGGAAGACTGGGAACTCACAAGGCAGATGGGCATAAGGTGGGACATAATTATAGTTAGCCAATAAGATCAATAGTTCAGGTAAAATTGATTACATTAGGGACAAATGGGAAAGCAAGTCATGTAGGAAGCAGGCATTCTTGGAGCTGTGACCTTTCCCCTAGAAGGATGGGATAGTGACTCCAGGGTGAGAGGGAACTAATTAGAATGTCAGTCTTTAGGATGTGGATTCATCTGCTTGATCCTTTGTCTTCAGGCCTGGCCCACAGCAGGAGGTGTCTGTCTCCCCCATGGTTGCCAGGTGTCTGCACTGGTTCCATTGAGGACCCAGTTTTATTTCACTGCCTATAATATTTCTGACTAACTCAGTTGCCTGCTACATTAGGAAAATGAACTATTTTGCATGAGAAAAAACATGTATTTTATTTGTTTTTATGAGTTATCTTTCTAATGTGTTTCTCCACAAAACTGAAACTCACTAGTAGGGGAAAAGCTTATCTACAAGTGCAATTAGTGGTAATCATTACTATGTTCAAAACAATAATAGAAGACCTTGAATCCATCACATATTATTAATTTTCTTTAATACTTCTACTAATGGTATTAAAAATGATCTAATGTTCCAGATTAAAAAATTGTGAAAAATCGGTGTTTGTTTAATAGTTTTCTATCTTCCTCTCATTTTACCAGTATGTGAAAATAATGCTAGCAAAATGTTCTAGGACATACAACAGCAGAATTAATTTCTTAAGATTTAAATTGTATAGATTTACATTGATTTAATATGTGCAATAGGTTTTTATTGTGATACCTCCAAATTACATTTGCAAAAAATGTGAAATTTTATTTATTTTTTGCTGTAGCAAACAAAACCATCTAATTTAGCTTATTCATGAATATGTATGTCCTTGGTAGTCTTTGGCTAGTGGTTTCTAGTAAAGTTTCAATACTGTAAGATTTATACATAATGGAACACTATGCCATAAAAAAGATAAACTTGTGGCATTTATAGGTAAATGAATGCAACTTGAGACCACAGTATCATGTGAAATAAATCAGAAACAAAAGTGTAAATATTCCATGGTTTTTAAATACACATTATACAATAAATAACATGTCATATTATATAACATGCTAAGCTAGTATAATACACGATGTTATATAATATATATATTATATATACAAACACACACACACACACATAGTGAGAAAGTGGGAGTAGAGAAAGGGAGGGAGCAAAATTAAAGATAAATATATAGATGTAGGATGATCTTTTTCAACTCTTTGAGAAATAGGATGGAGGGAAGAGAGAGGGAAGCCAAGGAAGAAGAAAAGAAGTAGAGAAAAAAATGATAAAAATGGAAGTTTTGCAAATAGAAAGAGGACTAAGGTTTAGAGCCAGTGCAAGGGGAAAGGAAGAGATTAAGAGTTAAAAACAAAAATTAAAATTTGTTATGCATGGTTACCAACTCTCCATGATAAAAAATAATCATTATGTACTGAAAACCTGTATTAATAAAAGACAAAAGATAAGTAAAGTAGTATTATGTAAAACATAACTGGTGACTCATGTTATTAAGTCATTTAATTCTCATTCCGTGCAGGTCACATTTGAATTGTTAAGCTACTTTGTGAAAAGCTGGATATTCATTATGAGTGAACAGATACAGTCCTTGACTTTCAGGATCTTAGATTCAATTACATCTCACTTATTGTTTAATCACTCACTAGTCATTCAATGATTTATCCATCACTTTGAATCCTTAAATGTGAAAACTGATGCAGTAATAAATAGATTACATAGAAACTGTGTCTAGAAACTATATCTGATTACCAAGAATACATAATACATGACTATTATATGGATGACTATATAGTAATAATATAATAACTGATGTGAATGTGTATATATATATGTATAATATTATGTGATGTCAAAACAAAGTCTAGAGAATTTGGTCTATTTAGGAGAGTGTACCACGATAGCACAAGAAAGTGGGAGAAAAGAATATACACAAGTCTAATAATTATACTATTTTAAAAATATATATAAAACATTTAAAAATATTTACCACTACTTAACTTTGTTAACAACAGAGACTCTTGAGCATAACATCATAAGAAAATACAATCAGAAACATGGAATCTGGGCAGATTGATACTTGTTAGTTATAGACTTCAAAGACTGTGTCTGCCTTCCAGCGTGGAAAAGACTCCCAAGATGTATTTAAGACCTACAGTAAGATGTGTTTTGGGGAGCTATATTTTCAATTATCTCTTGAATTTCTGCTTGCAGTTATAATGGAGATTCTGATAGACATGTTTTTCTGACACATCTTTTCAAAATAGTGAAGTGTTTCATTGCTTTTGTTGTTTGTTTTTGTTTTTGTCTTTTTGAGGCAGCGTTTCACTGTGCAACTCAGACTGGCCTTGGATTCACTTTGCAGCCCAGGCTGGACTCACACGCACAGCAGCCCTCCTGCTTCAGCCTTGCAAGTGCTGGGATTATAGGCATGACCCACCATCTATTAATTATACATACATACATATGTATATATGAAAAATAAAATATGTATTTTGCCCTATGTATTAATAATAGCACCTCTTTCCAGATAATAGCACAAAGTGGCCTCCAATTTGTTATAAAAGATGTTGTATTTCTTAAACTAGAGGATCTGTAATACTAACACAAATTCTCTGTGTCCAAAACCTACTGAACTTCCTACACATTGATTTTAAAGATGTATATACAAATAACACAAACACAAACATGAAGAATATTGTAGTGTGAGTAATGTGTCTTTTGCCTTGATCTGGGAATTGCCTGCCTTCATTCGGAACTTTGGCACACCAACCTGTCAGCTGCAGAGCAAAATCCTAAACAATTAAAAAAGTGCAGTGGAAGAAGAGGAAAGGAACTCAACATGTTAGGAGAGGTCAAGAATACAGAAGTAGATCAAACAGAAGAGATTTCACAGGCATTGGAGAAACGGGTTTATGTGGGATAGTTAAGGGTCCAAATCAGTGAGAAGGGGGAAGGCTTTTGTAAGTTGAGTTTAGGTTCTACCTCCAGTTACCACCTTGTGAGAGTGGGCTTCTCTGGGTAGAACACACTGTGCATTTGCCATACAAAGGAAAGTTTTTCATATACTTTCAAACTTGACTTCAATTCTTGGTTGGATAATTAGAAGCTTGCCTGTAAATTTTTCTATTACTTCTTCTAGGAATGGGTATACTGCTGGTGCTAATTTAAGGAAGAAATAATACACTCTAATCAAGTTATGTTAAAATAACTATTCATGCCAATTTGTGCCTTGAGCTAAATGGTTGTGCAATAAAACTAAATTAAGATTTAGGTTTAGTTACCAAGGAATGTAACTTGTCTTACATTTGGAAACGTACACTTTAGTCAGAAATCTGTAAATATAACATGACTTTACAGATGGGTTGTTACTGAAATGTACTATGGTATGGTTTATAGAAGAATTCGTACTGAAAGTACTGTCACAAGGTGGCGGATGGGAAACAGTGTGTGTGCACGCATATGGCTTACAGTACATGGTAAGTAATTCAGCATCAGTAGAAATAGAAGGAAGAAAACTGCACAAAAGAGACAGAGGTGCAGACTTAGCTCTAACAGCAGCTTCTTTATACAGATTGCCATGAATAGATACCAAGACAAAACATAGAGTCCTTTTGGGGTATTAGTAAATAGTATTAACGGCATGAACTCAGGCCAATGCCAAGAGAAAACACTTGAAATTTTATTGAATAACAAGTAATATACCAAGAAACAAATATATTTTTACACTTTTAAAAAATAGGTTATACATGGCAAACAGAGAGTAGCAAATTATCATGGAGATTAACACTATGGCCAAGTACAATTCACTCCTAGGAGGCCCATATGGTTCGACATATATAAATCAATAAATATAATACACAATATTAATACAGTCAAGGACAAAAACTACATGATCATCTCAATAGATGCAGAAAAAGCATCTGACAAAGTCCAACACTTATTTGTGATATAAACCATACAGGAAACTGGAATAAATGGTCTTTATTTCAATCTGATAAAAGATATATATGACAAACAAGCAACCAACATCATACCAAACACTCAAAAACTGGAAATTTTCACTGTGAAATCAGAAATAAGACAAGGACATCCACAGTCCTCACTCCTATTCAATATAGTTCAGGAAACATTAGCAGAGCAATTAGGCAAGAGTAAGAAATTAAAGAAATGAGGGTAGGAAAGGAAAAAGTTACTTATTATTTCCAGATGATGTGATACTCTACATATAAGATGCCAAAAAATTCACCAAAAGATTTCTAGATTTAATACCCAAATTTAGTAGCATAGCTGGATACAAAGATAATGCTCAAATATCAAAACATTCTTGTGACAAACTCATTGAGAGAGAATTAGAGAAACCATACCTTTCACAATAGCATCCAGAAAGAAAGCCAGAAAGCAAGAAAGCAAGAAAGCAGGAAAGCAAGAAAGCAAGAAAGCAAGAAGAAAGCAAGAAAGCAAGAAAGAAAGCAAGAAAGCAAGAAAGCAAGAAAGAAAGAAAGACTGAGGAATCAGCCTAATGAAGGAAGTAAAGACCTTTACAGTGAAACTGTTATTCTCTGAAAAAGAGACTGATGATACTAGAAAAATGGAAAGATATCCCTTGTTCTTGTATAGGAAAAGCCACTAGAGTGAAAATGACTTATTTCCAAATTTGTTACACAGATTTAATGCAATCCTGATAACAACCACAATATCAATATGATATTTCACAGAAATAGACAAAATAATTCTAAAATTTATTTGTAACCAGAAGACACATAGAGTGAAACCAATTCTGAGTAACAAAGGCAAGGCAGGAGGCATTAATCCCTGACTTGAAATTATACTTCAAAGTTACAGCAATAAAAACAGTGTGATACTGGCAGAAAAACAAAACAAAACAAAGCAGACCTAAGGACCAATAAAATCAATTAAAAGATGTGGAAACAATTTCAAACACACTCAGTCACCTTATCTTTGAACAGAAGGACAAACACTTTCTCTGGAAGAAGATATCTTATTTAATAAAAGTTATGGGAAAAACTAGCTTTCCTCATGCCAAAGATTAAAACTAGATGTGTATCTCTCATTGGGCACTAAACTAAAATTTAAATGGGTCAAAGATCTAAATATTAAAATGAAAACACTTTATATACTAAAAGATAGAATAGGAACAATTCGTGAAGACATAAATGTAGACAAAGGCATATAAATAAATCCTCAATCACACAGGAAATATAGCAAAGAATCAACAACTGAGGTCTCCTCTTATTAAAAAGCTTTCCATGACAAAAGAAATCACCAACAGAGTGAAGAGACAAATAAAAGGATGGGAAAATTGTTTGGCAGCTGTTCTTCAGACAAAAGCTAATACCTTGAATATGTAATGTACTCCCAGTCCAAAAATAGGCATCTGAAATGAGTACACACTTCTCAGATGAAGAAACAGAAACAGCAAATACGTGAAAAAATGTTCAACATCCCTGGTCATTTGAGAAATGCAAATTAAAACAACATTGAGAATCCATCTCCAGAAACAATGAGTATTAACAAGAAATCAAACAATAACAAACTCTGGAGGAGCTATGGGGAAAAACAAAACAAAATAAAACAACACAATAACAACAAAACAAACAGTAAAAACCTTTCTTTATTGCTGCTAGGAGTACTGACTGGTGCAACTAATGTGGAAATCACTGTGGTGATTCTTCATAAAGCTAATTTGACCTAGCTATTCTCCTTCTTGGTATCTTCCTAAAGAATTAAAAGCACCATTCCACAGAGATATATTCACACCCATACTTTGTAGCAAAGCACTGTTTACAATAGCTAAATCTTGGAGACAGGCCAAATGCCCTTCAATCAATGAGTCGACGAATCGTGTGTTTTTGTTTTTAATACATGTGGTATTTCTCTGCCATAAAGACAAACTTTAGACATTTCTGGGTAAATGAATGCACCTTGATACCATACTGCTATGTGAAATAAATTGAACACACATGTATAAATATCACATTGTTTCCTTAGTGTGGGAAACTGAAAAGGTGAATAGGGACCTAAATATACCGAAGACCTTGTGAAATCAGAAGAAATCATTCAGAAGGGAATAGTGAGAGAGAAGAGGGAAAGACGAAAGGAAAAAAAGTGAATAGAAGGAAAAAATGGAAACCAAGATTTTGTAAATAAGGAGGAAAAGAGGGGTTAACCAGAGGGGACAAGACTGAGAATCAAAGAAGAGTTGGGACACACCATGTAGAGGTACAAATTCTGATGATGCGTGCTATCACTGTGTGTATCTAAAATGTACCAATACAGTTTTTAAACTATTTGTGTACTCCTTAACTAGTATCATTTTGTCAGATTCCTACCTGTACACAACACTGATTATTGTTCAACCCCTATCACCCATTTGCCCTGCCTGCCCCCCTACCTTTACATTTGTAGGGGGAGTGTCAAGTATGCTTTGTTTGTATCTGTCTCCCATACTGACCATGCTTTAATCCTTTTCTTATTTCCTTTTCTTGTCTAATAGTTTCCATTTTATTTTCTTGTCGTCTGCTTTTCAGATTCCATACATTACAGGGAACATGTAATATTTGTCTCTCTGAGATCCACATTTTATGGTCTCCAGCTATATCTATTTCCACAGAATTTCAGTCTACCTTATGGCTGAATAATGCATTTTCTTTTCCATTCATGTTTTTCTCCCTCTGAACCTACATTTCTATTTATTTATTTATTTATTTATTTATTTATGTATGGTATCAGTAAATGAACTCAGGACTTTGTATGCTCTAGGCAGGCGCATGTGCTGCTGAGCTGCATCCCCAGCCTCCATTCATGTATTGATGGGCATCTAGGGTGGTTTCGTATCAACTATTGTGAATTGTGCCACAATAAACAAGGGCCTTAATGGGTCCTTCTAGAATGCTTACTTCAACTGTTTTGGGTATATGCAAAGTACTTTGAAATTGCTAAAAGAAAACAAGAGAAACACTTAAAGTCACCATCATAGACAAAAAAAAATTTCTGAATAGGACTCTCACACTAGAGGAAAAAAAAAGCAACTAGAAACAAATTAGACTACATCAAGTTAAAAAGTTCTGGCACACCAATGGACAGAATCAATAACCAATGTTGTGCACAGGTGTGAATCTGACAAAATGTGTGCAGGTATGAATCATACAAAATTTTAATCATTTAATATTCCAAAAGAGTATGGCTATCTAGAGTATGAAAAGGAAAAATTTAGCATCCAAAAGAAATGAAACAGACCAATCATTAAATGGGCAAATGAATGATGAATGAATACTTCTCAAAGGAAGTACAGATGACCAGTAATACATGAAAAAAATGATCAACATATTTAGCAATTAACAAAATGAAAATCAAAACCATATTAAGATTTTATCTCACTGAAATCAAGGTAGCTATCATCAAAAGTACAAAAATATGTTACAAGGATGAGAAGAAAAAGCTACCCTTCTACACATACGCAAATTAGTACAAGTCACTATAGAAATCATTATGAAAGTTGCTTGGAAAAACAAAAACAAAAACAAAACTCAAAAAGGAAAGAAACATTTGAATGCTGATTAACACAGTAAGCAATTTGAATTTGTGACGCAATGTAATTAAAGATTACATCATGTCTGGGGAGTATCTATTCATAGTCCATAGACCTCCATATTGATATGCATAATTTTACCAATGGAGGAAACATGCTGAAGATCTCTGAAATCTGAAGATGCAGAAAGGAAAATGCAAGAACCAACTATGAATTTTGTGCATAAAGTGAGGTAATTTTAGGAAGCAGGTTAGCTTGAAACAGCTCGCAGCAAATGGAAATCTCTGCCTTTTCTTTGGGAATGTGAGATCCCGAGTGAGGGCATCCTGCCTTCACATTGATGTGGAATAATACTGAGCTGAATTTTACTAAGGGAAATTTTAAAAGCAGTAAAAACAGAGATGTGAATCTATGTGTGGGGAGTGTTAAGAAATACTTTTAAAAATGTCTCCTGCTCATTTTCATGATCCCTGATGACAGCACATGCATCTTCCTTTCAGTCTTTCCTTGGAAAATATCCTTGCTTCAGATGTTTAGATGTGGTTACATAGCTATTTGTGTCCTTAGGATGACCCTGAAGTTTCCAGGGAAATTTGTGGTGGTGTCAAAAATAATGGTTACATGTGTTATATGTCCAGCCTCAGGGAAACAACTGTAACTCTATCCAGTTTTGGGTTTGCTACTTCACAAATAGCCTGGGGCCTGTTGTTCAACTATGATTCTTGTTTATGTTTTGCTGTTTAAAGTAGAAACTGGGAAAAGAAGAAAACTGATCTGGTAGGTGACAGCTGTCATGTTTCAGAGTTTACACAGAATTCATTTCACTGATTCTTAGCAATCAAGAGAAGATTAAGGGGAAATCAAA
>PVJX010025322.1:14870-27190 GCA_004027295.1 Dolichotis patagonum | reverse complement strand
GTCCCTGGCTCCTTCCTTCTCTTTTCCATTCCTAGTTACCATAATATGGGCAGCTTTTCCTCTACTATTCCCCTGTGTCCTGCCATCCTTCTTTGAAGCCAGTGGACTATGGACTGAAAATATGAGCCAAGATAAAGGTCTAGTTCTTTCAGTTATGGATTTTGGGTATTGTATCCAAGCAATAAGAAAGAGACTAGGACAAGGACTGACAGTTATTCTTTTATTTACCAGGACTACTAGCTGCTCATGCCTCCATCTGCATTCTTCTCTGCAATTCTCTGTACCACATAAACATATCTTGGCCAATAATACCCCTCCATGGGGTCAGCTTACAACAAAAGCCTAACCATTATGAAGGAGTGCTGACCTTTTTCACTCACCTCCATTCAGGACAACTACAAAGGCCATCTCAGCCTCAGTGGTTACCATGAGATTGGCTGAAACAGCACTTCCACATGTATTGCTATTCCAATTCTCTCTCTGTCAAAATCTCAGATTCCTTTAATGTCTTATAGTTAGTTTCCTAGAGAGTTTTCAATAGACAATTAACATATATTATGAGGATTAGGAAAGAGGATATGTGAAAAGAACTTCACATAATGTGCAGGATATCACAATTCCCTGGTGAACATTTCATTCCTCCAGTATGGTCTTATCATATTTTATTATATTAATGTGTCTTTTACCATTAGCCATTAGATTGTGAGGCCAAGAAATATTTGTTGAATGACTGAAAGAATGTCTTGTACTATGGGGTATTTGGGAATGGCATTATTGTCCTGTGCTACAAAAGAAGACACTGAGTCAGATTGGGTAAGTGGCTGCATATGTTAGGAGGAGGACTTGGGCCTTAAGCCTCTTGGATTCAAGTCTATGTGTCACCCACTGGCACAGTCACTCCAGGCCGTAACTGGAGAATGAATAGGACAGTCCCCAGGGAGTATTTCAGAGGTAGCTGGGGCTAGCAACTTTGGAGTTAAAGAGTATTTTCAATGTCACCTTGAATTCTCAGCGGTTCTTATCTTTAAACAAATTATCTAGTTCTCTGTGGTCAGTTTCTCATTACTGAAATCACAGCAATAGTACAAACCAGGCACATTGACTGACATTTAAAAAGTTTTATTTCAAAGAGATAAAAAATTAAAAGCGATGATATAAAATTTCAAAACAAGATAGTAGGAGAGTAACTGGTTAATATGCTGTGTATTGTTATCTTCAAAGTAGTTGCTCGTATTACAAGATATATGCATGAAAAATTGATCAAACAATATAAACACAAAGCTCTCTTTTCACTGAACTAATAGAAATTAACTAACTATACTAAATTAGTATAACTATCTTAACTGTTATATATATTTTTTCTTTTCCTTTCTTTCTTTTCTCTTTTCCTTCCCAGTTTCTCTTTCTTTTTAAACAGTTTTTCCCATTTAACAACATCTATTGTACATTTTTCTTCTTATTTACTCTTTTAACTTCTTACACTAGGGAGACAATATGATGTTTTCATGTAGATGTCTGATTTATTTCACTTATGAGTATGAACTCAAGTAGATTTCATTTACCTATGAAAGTTTCAAGTTTATCCTTCTTTAAAGCTGAGTAGTATTCCATTATATAAAAATATCACATCTTTTTTTTATCCAGTCCTGATTGATGGGCATTTGGGTTGCTTCCAAGATTTATCTATTAGGAACTGTGATGCTATAAACATGGGTGCAGATATTTTGCTGTGGTATGATGTGTTTAATTTTTCTAGGAAGATACTTAGAAGGGGAATAGCTGAGTAGAATGTGATCTCTAATCCTAGTTTTTTGAGGAATCTCCACACTGATCTTCACAGTGGTTGCACCAGTCTACACTCCTATTAACAGTACAGAAGTGTTCCTTTTCCCCACTGCCTTGCCAGCATTTGTTATTGGTTGATTTCATCATGGTAGCCATTCTTTCTGGAGTGAGATGGAATTTCAGTGTTGTTTTAATTTTTATTTCTCTAATCACCAGTGATGTGGTCATATGTTTATTTTTTCATGTTAATTTTTCATGTTAATTTTTCATTTGTATTTCTTCATCTGAGAAATGTGTATTAATCTCAGATGTCCATTTTTGGATTGGTCTTTGAATTTGGGGGGGTATGATTTTTTCATCAATTCTTTACATGTTCTAGATAGAAGTCCTTGGTCTGTGGGACAGTTGGCTAAAATTTTTTCTTAATCTGTGAGTCATCTTTTTACTCTGTTGGTAATTTCTTTTGATGTTCAAAAACATTTTAATAAGATGAGATCCAAGTTTTTGATTATTTGCAGTACTTCCCATGCACTTGGCTTTTTGTTCATGAGGTCTCTGTTTTCACCTATGTCTTCAAGACTTTTTCCTACTTTCTCTTTCAGTAGATTTAGTGTTTCTGTTTTAATATTTAGATCTTTGGTCCATTTTTACTTTAGTGCATGGTGATAGATATGGATCTAGTTTTAGTCCTAAATGGCATTTAGAGAGCCATTTTTTTCCAGCACCATTTATTAAAGAAGCTATTTTTCTTCCAGTGAAGATGTTTGGCCACTTTGTCAAATATAAGGTGACTGAATGTGTTTGTCATTGTGTCTGCATCTTCTAATCTGTTCCCCTGATCCTCAGGTCTGTTTTTTTCAAGTACTATGTGGACTTTTATCACAGTAACATCATAGTATGATTTCAAGTCAGGGATTGTGATGCCTCCTTCCTTGCCTTTGTTGCCCAGAATTGCTTTTGGTATTCTAGGTATCTTCTGCTTCCAAACGAATGTTAGGGATGTTTCCTCTAGTTCTGAGGGGTATGCTCATGATATTTTGATTGGCATTGAATTAAATCTGTATAACAATTTTGGGAGTATAGGCATTATCACTATGTTGGTTTTTCCTATTCATGAGCAAGGGATAGCTTTCCATTTTCTTATATTTTCTTCAATTTCCTTTTTCAGAACACTGCAACTTTCATTGTTTAAATATTTAACTTCCTTTGTTAGAATGATTGCTAAATGTGTCAGTTTTTTTATGCTATTGTGAAGGGTATGGTTTCACTAATTTCTCTGTCAGTAAGTTTGTCCTTTGTGTACAGGAATGCTATTGATTTTTGATTGTTGACTTTGTATCCAGCTATGTTACTGAATTTGCTTATTAAATCTAGAAGTCTCTTCATGGAATTTTGGGGTCTTTCAAGTAGAGTATCATGTCGTCTGCAAATAATCCTATCCTTATTAATTTTATTTCTCTCTCTTTTCTAATTGTTTTGGCTAATATTTCCAGAAGTTTATTGAATCAGAGTGATGATAGTAGACATCTTTGTTTTGTTCCTGATTTTTGAGTGAAAATTTTCAGGTTTTGTCCACTTAGTATGATGTTGGCTGTTGGCTTGTAACAAATAGCTTTTATCAGATTGAGGTAAAGACTGTGTGATTTTCTGTAGGTTTTTTTTTTATCATGAGTAAATGTTGGACTTTGTCAAAATCTTTTTCTGCATCTATTGAGATTATTATGTGATTTTTCTCTTTGACTCTGTTGATATGGTGTATTACATTTATTGACTTGCATATGTTGAACCATCCTTGCATTCTTGGGATGAATCCCATTTGGTTATGGTGCATAATCTTGTTGATGATTTTCTACTTTCTGTTTGGTAATATCTTACTGAAGATTTTTGCATCTACATTCATAAGGAAGGCTGGATTGTAGTTCTCTTTTTGGTTGTGTCTGTTTCTGGTTTTTGTATCAGGATAATACTTGCCTCTAGTAATAGGGAATATTGCCTTCCTTTCAATTTCATTAAAATTTTTGAGAAGTATTTGCATTAAATATGCTCTAAATTTCTTGCAGAATTCAGTAGTGAATTCACCAGGACATGGACTCTTCTTTGTTGGTAAGTTTTTAATTACATTTTCAGTCCCATTAACTGATATTGGGTTACTCAGAATTTTTATATCTTCTTGATTCAGTTTTGATAATTCATACATATCTATGAATCAGTCCATTTCTTCTGTGTTATACACACTATTAGAGTAAAGATTTTTGAAGTAGGTATTAATGCTCTTTTAAAAAAATTTTATTTAAAGAGAAAAAACAAAAAAGAAAACAACCAAACAAAACAGAAAAAGGGTAGCAACAATACAGAATTACAAAGGCAAAAAATAAAAGAACCACAAGAACAACAACAAAACAAAAACAAAAACACTAAGAAATTGCCACTAGATGAGTTATATACTGTCATCATTGGAAATAGTTGTTCAAGTTACGAAATTAAAGCACACAAAGTAGACATTCAAACAGTGAGACTATTAACAGTTCTGCTCAACGGTCTAACAAAAACAGTAATGTGGTCATCTATCTTACACACTTAAATATACATGCACTTATATCCTTTAGAGCACTTTCTTTTCCCCTTTTTATATATATATATATTTTTAAATTTTATTTTAAGGGGAGTAAAATTAAACACAACAAAACAGAACAGAACGGGACTTAAGAAAGCATGAATTTCAAAGCTAGACAACCAGAGATCTTCACTATCTGTCATATTGTCTCTTGTTTTCTTCCAAATGGTTGTCCATATCTTTGCATATGAGGAGCTCATACTAAATACCATAGCCAATTTTTTCATAAGATGTGTAGTTAACTGGCTTCCACTTGCTAAGGGTGGGGGGCACATGGGACAGGACATGATGACATGAGATATCTGATTCTCAGCCTGCCCACCAGCAGGGTCACAGCCGCCCCCCAGAGAGGGGAGGAGTTCTTTGTTCTCCTGGCACACCGCGTCAACCGCATGGTGCAGGTCCCGATGCGCCAGGGTCTCTATCTTTCAGGCCGCCAAAAGTTGGCCACACTCACAGCCGCCCCCAGAGAGGGGTGGAGCTCCTTGTTCTCCCAGCACCCCGAGTCAACCGCACAGTGCAGGTCCCGACACGCCAGGGTCTCTCTCCTTCAGGCCGTGGAAAGTCGGCCACACCCTCAGTCCCCCCCACCCCCCAGAGAGGGATGGAACTCCTTGTTCTCCTGGCACCCCGAGTCAACCACACAGTGCAGGTCCTGACACACCAGGGTCTCTCTTTCAGGCTGCCGAAAGTCGGTCACACTCACAGCCGCCCCCAAAGAGGGGTGGAGCTCCTTGTTCTCCCGGCACCCCGTGTCAACCGCATGGTGCAGGTCCTGAGGCACCAGGGTCTCTCCCCTGCAGGCCCCCCTAAAGTCTGCCATACTCACCTGCTATTTCTTTCTGATGAATTGACCATTACATTTTCAAAGTTCTGAAGTGGCCATCAGACCACAGAAAGAATCTCTTTAGGCTCCTGTTTGAAACCAGCAGCTACAGCATTCTGCTGGCCTTGCTTCAGGGCCAGATTGATGCTCTTTTGAACTCCTACACGGTCTGTAGTGATTTGACCCTTTTCATTTCTCAATGAATGAATTTGAGTCCTTCCTTTCCTTTTTTTGATAAGGTTGGCAAAAGGTTTACCAATTTTATTGATTCTTTCAAAGAACCAACTCTTTGATTCATTAATTTCTTGTATTGTTTTCTTAGTCTCTATTGCATTAATTTCCGCTCTGATCTTCATAATTTATTTTCCTGCATGGGCTTTGGGCTTGTTTTGCTTTTCTTTTACCAGAGGCTTGAGGTGAAATTTGAGGTTGATTGTGCTTTTTCTGTTTTCCTGATGTGAGAATTCACCACTATAAATTTCCCTCCTAGGAGTGCTTTCATTGTGTCCCACAGGTTCCAGTATGTTGTATCTGAATTCTTGTTTAATTGTAGATATGGTAATTTCTTCCTTAATTTCATCTGTGACTCATTGGTTGTTTAGGAGGGTATTATTTAATTTCCATATGTTTATGGAGTTTTTGCAGTTTCTTTTGCCATTAATTTCCAATTTTACTACACTATGGTGAGATAATATGCATAGGATAAATTAAATTCCTTTTCATTTACTTAATCATGTTCTCTCTGTGTTATGCTTTGTGTCTGGATGTCTTCCCAAAGCCTCATGTAGTCATGGTGTGTGAGCCTTTCAAGGTTGGCTGAATCTAGCATTGTGTGTGTTCATTGTCTAGTGCTGGGATTGGCAGTAAGTGCTGTACCTACCATGGGGCAGGTAGCCTGCATACAATATAAGGGAAGGAAAGTGGTGTGAACCTTTCTTTTTGTTCTTGTTGCCTTTGGTACCTGCTGCCTCCATGAGTAGCTGACCCTGTGCCATGCCACCCTGCCTTGGAGCCAGCTGATTATGGACTGAAACATTCAAAAACTGTAAACTAAATAAACCTTTCCTTCCCTCATTTTGGGTGTTAGGTATTTTGTCTCAGCAATGAGAGAAAGTTAATCAAGACAGAGAGCTAGTATATGGTCTATTTTAGAGACTATCCAATATGCAGTTGAGAAGAATGTGTATTCTGATCATATTGGGTGGAACACTCTGAGGACAATTACTAAGTCCATTTGTTCACAGGCTTTGCTTAGTTCTGAAATTTCTTTGCTTTTTTTTGCATGTGTAGTTGATCTATCTCTTTGTGGCAATCAGGTATTAAGGTCTCCTGTTAAAATTGTGCTATTGCTTATTTGATTTTTCATGTCCACTAATGTTTGTCTTATACAGTTGGGTGCTCCTGTATTTGGTGCATATGTATTTATGACTGGTATTTCTTCCTCTTGAAGTTTTCCCCTATCAAGTGTGTAGCAACCTTCTTTATCTTTTTTGATCACTCTTGGTTTGAAGTTTTATTATCTGCAAATAGAACAGCTATCCCCACTTTTTCTGAGTTCCTGTTGCAGATTGTTTTGCATCTTTTAACTTTCAGTCTATGATTTTTTTGAGTTGTGCGTTTCTTGTATACAGCATATTGTTGGACCTTATTTCTTGATCCATTCTGCCTGTTTCTTTTGATTGATAAGTTCAGGCCATTTATATTAATGGTTACAACTAATATGTACTGGCTTATCTTTGTCATGATATTTTCCTACTATTGGTTCCTTGCTTTCCCCCTTGTTTAATTGATTTCCCAGCCTGGTGTTTTCTTTTTGTTGTTCTTCTGAGTATTGTGGTCATTTTTATCTCTGTTTAGAATATCTTTCAGTATTCTTTGTAGGATTGGTTTGATGTTCACAAATTTCTTCAGTTGTTCTTTGTCATGGAAATATCTTATTTTTTCATTTTGAAAGATAGAATGGCTATTTTGAAGAGAACAAGATACATTATGGTAGCCATTGTTGATTTTCCTATTGTCTGGTTTTGAAGGCTTGTAATGCTTTCATTCATTTGTTTTGATCAGTTTTATATTACTTTGTTTTGTTTGAATTCATGTGTTTTGTTTGAATTCATTGATGTGTGAAGATATAGACATCTATTTGGAAAAAAAACAAGAGACATTATGATAGCCACTGTTGATTTCCTGTTGTCTTGTTTTAAAATCCTGTGTTGCTTATATTTTTTTATTGCAATCTGTTTTGTTTTATTCTCTTTAAAATAAAAAAAGAAAGATAGTTTTCAAAGTACATCAATCTGGGTTGGAAGTTGTTTTATTTCAGGACTTGAAATATTTCACTCTATGCTCTTCTTGATTTTAGGGTTTGTGTTGAGAAGTCTGCTGTGATTTTAATGGGCTTTCCTTTATCAGTGACCTTTTAATTTTCTCTAACAGCTTTTAATATTTTGTTCTTGTGTCAAATTTCTGGAATCTTGATTACCATATGTCTTGGTGTAGTTTTATTTTGGTCATGGATGTTTGGAATCCTATGTGCTTCATTTATTTGTAGGTCAAATTGTTTATCCACATTTGTGAAATTTTCTGCCAATATTTCTTTGAAGACTTTTTATGGCATTTGTGTTGTCTTCAGCTTTCTCATTGACCTCAGTCAATCTTGTGTTATTCTTCTTTGCTTTACCTTGTAGCTGTTGGATTGATTTTTCATGGTCTCTTGCAGTTTTAAGATATCTTTCTTTTCATGATCACGAGCTGCAATTCTCTCTTCAAGGTCTGAAATTCTTTCCTCTTCCTCATTCAATCCATTGGATATACTTTCAGTGAAGGTTTTAATTGCTTAGATTTTTGTTTGAATCTCTTTCATGGATTCCCTTTCTTTCCTATTTTGGACATTTTTTCTTTCCATCATTTTCCTAAGCTCATCTATTTTTTTTAACTGTGTCTTCTTTAGTATCTTTGATTTTAAGCATCATTTCTTTTTGTACCTGAGAGACTATTTTCTTGATAGCCTTCTCCACTTATTTTTCCACGTCTTTTGCTATCATTTCAGGAAACTCCAGTGTGTGATTTCTAATTGCATCTCTCATTTAATTCTGGGCTTGTCCTAGATGGACTGGGTGCCTAGGCTTGCATTTTGCTTCTGTGTCTTGCCATTTTCTGTTTTTTATTTTGTTTTTTATGTTGATGCTTTCTGATTTCATATGATAGATAACTTTAACACTAGTGTTGAGGCTTCCCTAGGAGGTGTATGTTCTTCAGGGATGTCCTCCAGATGTAGGTGGTTCTTCATAGCTATCCCAAGAATCTACCTTCCCAACTTCTAAAGTATGCAAATTTAATATTTGACTCAGCACCCAAATGTTTGGCACTAGGCTGTGGTGAAAATTATGACCCAAGAAAATCATAGTGTTATATACAGGGGAGAAAAACTGATTGTAACATGTATGACATCCTGGCTAAAGCAGTGTAGTTAGTAATAATGACAGTTTCAAGTACAGCTTAACTGCTGATCAACTATGGTAATCATTAGCCTGCTACGTCCTATCACAGAAGCAAACTCAAACATATAACATACACTTATATTCAGTGATCTTCCCCTTAGTGGAGTGATTTTACCCTTCTATGGGGAGTGGAGGGGATGAGATGCATAGGGGACAGGATAAAGTGATTACTGAGGTCAGACATAGTAGAATCAAGGCTGGAGGTCAAAGGATGATCACTCGAGTTTTGGAAAACTAGAGGACATAGGAGGGAAAGAATGAAAGAAAATGCAAAGGAGTAATCCGAAAGGGAAGAGACAATGTTTACCTGCTTGAAAGCTTAAATTCAAGAAGTCATTGAGAGAAGAAAGAAAGGGGATAAACAGAAGAAAATGAAAAAGAAAAGTAAGAAAACTAAGCAATTAAAAAAGAAGGAAGAAAGAAGAAGGAGAATAAAAAAGAGAAGAGGAAAAAGAAAGAAAGAAAGAGGAGAAAAAGATGAGAAAAAAATAAAGCCCCCCACAAAATAACCACAAAATACAAAATAAAACACAATGACATCCAACTAGACAGGAAAGAGACAACCAATCAAACAAACAAGGGAGAATAAAAGTAGCAAAATACCTCTGATATTTACAGTTGTGATAGTGTCCATATTAGATCCCAGAAATGTGCTAGGTATAGAGCTGATCTTGGCCTTTGGATGTAGGTGCTGGAACGGGTCTTTTGTTGGTGGAGTTCTCCAGAGGCCAGCTGGATCCTCCCTGCTGCTACACATGCTTCCACATGGCTGGTCTCACTCATTACTCTACTCTCCAAAGGTGTGTGTGTGCCCTGGTGTCTGGGGACTGGCTATGCTTGGTCTCTATGTGTCAGTTGGTCTACCTGCCAAAGGTAGACCACTGGGCCAGGTTGTCCTGGCTCTTGGGGTTCTGACTGGTCTGCCCACCAAACGTGTGTGTATATATTTTTAAAATTAAGTTTATTGATTATCTATCTATCTATATCTATATATAGATAGATAGATATAGATATATAGATATATATTACATTCATCATAGGAATTATACATCCTGAGTTCACTTTATTCCCCGTTCTCTCTCCCTCTCTCCAAATCATTTGCCCTTCCTTATTTACAAAGCTTTGATTCCATTTTACCTTTTTTTCAGAAACTATGAGTCCCCTGAAGTTGGGGTTCATGTCTGTTTTTCTTGTAGCTATATCCCAGTGGTTAGCATCCTGCTTTAGATCTAGTAAGTGTTCACTGAATATTTGTGGACAATACAGAGAACACAAAGTAAATGTAGGCATATTCATTCATATTGTTTGTCAATAGTTTTCCTGCCACATTTTCCTAAAGTGACTCATTCAGGTTAATCAACACGAGACTTAATGGTCAATCTCTGCCCTCAGTTATAATCTCTCTTAGGGGCAGCAATCATCATAGGTCTAAAATAGGGATCTGGGGATATGTTCAGTGACAGTAAAGACAGTCAGTGATCCAAAAGCCTCTAGGCCATGAATGTCCCTGCAATGAGCCCCACCAGACTCCTAGACACTGTTTCTATTCTCCTTCAAGTGGCTTTCCTGCTTGGCCTGCTTCTGCTGCTATTCAAGGCAACCCAGCTGTACCTGCACAAAGAGCGGCTGCTCAAAGCTCTCCAGCAGTTTCTGTGTCCACCCTTGAACTAGTTCTTCAGGCACTACTGGGAGGTAGGAAGGGGGTGAAGAGGATGTGGAGACTAGGAAATCTGGGGCTCTCAGAGCAGGGTCAGAAATCCACAGGACAAAACTGATTGGGTGAGAAGCACTTGACTTCTGAAACACTTGCCTTACGTCTCAGGCTAGACTTATCCCAGTGACAGTGAGATCACTCCCTCACAAGAAGTCTGTACTTCTGTTGCTCAGTTCTGTCACATACTCCTTCTTTTTGCAGAGCTGTCATCTGTCCTAGCAGCCTGTGCTTGGAAGGCTTTGGTTTGTCCTTACTGAGTGTCCTCTCCAGGCTGAGCACCACTAGTCTTAGCTATTCTTAAAGCACCAGACTTCTAGATACCTCAATGAGCCTGTCATTCAATGCCATCATCTCTGCCTGGCCTATAGCTTCCTGGGAACAGAGATATCAGTGTTAAAAATCCCTGCCCATGTGTACTGTGTGTCTGCTGACAATAGACATGAATCTCAGGGTTCATCAGGTCATAAGACCAGAGTTTACTCTGCCAGGGTGGGTGAGACCAACTGAGTAGGTTACCAAAGACTGAGGAATTTTTACAGTGAGTGTTTGGGAGCGGGAACTCTGAAGTTCATGGGCACATTTGAGAGTGAAGGTTGCATGAAGTACTGTAGGGCATGTGTTCTGGTGCTTGAGTTTCCTCCTTAAACAGGGTCTGTTCACCTCTGAGCTCTCCTTCCACACACTATGTACTAAGCGCTCCTTTGAGCCAAGCAAACAGTCCCCTCCTCTCCTCCTTTACTCCAGTGCCTAATGCAAACATGGCACAGCAGTGTGGAGTGATTTTGGAAGGAGAGAAAGGAGTAGGCTAAGAGCTGGGAGATAACAGTGCTGACTTCCTATACTGCCATCCATGGACTGGGGACCATATAGCAAGGTAAGGGGTAACAGGGAGAGGGGCTCAGCAAGGGATTGAGAATGGAATTAAGAGTAGGAGAATGTGGAGCTCAGAAGGAGAGCTGAGGGTCTGATGCCCATGACTCTATTAAGGCACACAGTTTCTTCCTGCAGTGGTTATAGGCTTTCCATTGGTTTCCATCCCCAGAAAGCAGAAATTCCTGCAAAACAACAAAGGTCTGCATGGTAGCTAAGAGAGATCATCAGACCAGCTCCATTCCTAACTCTTGTTCAAACATTCAGAACTATATGTCTCTGTGGTGTTCTGCCTTTAGTCCAGGCCACAGTATAGAAATAGAAGATGATTTGATTTTAATGATTTTTCTTTTCTCTCATAACAGATCAAAAAGGATGAGACATGTGAGCAGATTTAGAGATGGGAAGAAAAGTTCCCAAATGCTTGCCCAGAGTGGCTCTGGGGTTTCAAAGTGTGTGTTATTATCTATGACCCTGACTGCATGAAGAAAAATCCTATTATCTATGATCCTGACTGCATGAAGAAAATCTTTCTTCTGGGTACATCCATGACCTGGGTATGTGATATTCCAGAAAAAGATGGCAGTTCGGTCACCAAAGCCAAAACACTCTACCTACTATTCTCCCTGCATAACCCAGGACACAGACAACAATTCTTACTTAGAACTAGAGATTTAAAGCAGCTATATAGGAGTGAGCTTGTCTTTTTAAAACAATAGAGATCATATATATATATATATATATATATATATATATATATATATATCATACTGGATATCATCAGATGACAATACACACACACACACACACACACATATATCTTAACACACACACACACACACACACACACACACACGCATGCACATATATTCTAATATCCAAAAAAGAAGCTTCATATGCACAGTGATTTTGGTTTGAAACAGGGTAGTACAACTAAGCCATGTCCCATTGTAGACACAGGACAAGGCTCTGTCCCAGTCTTTGGTACTGAAGAAACACATCACCTATTTTCTT
>PVJX010025322.1:0-14770 GCA_004027295.1 Dolichotis patagonum | reverse complement strand
AGCCATGTCCCATTGTAGACACAGGACAAGGCTCTGTCCCAGTCTTTGGTACTGAAGAAACACATCACCTATTTTCTTCCCAACTCTTCATCTTATTCTGGGGAAGCTCAGCTGCTGGTAAATGGATCCTGCCTTTCTGAGCCCAGCTGACCATCAGCTCAGGTACAGAGGGGATGGAAGGCAGTGGGAGATAACATCAGACAAACTGTCAATTGACCGTCATCAGAATTTATGTCCTTAACTACAGCTTGCTTGGTTGCCTTCTTTGCCCTGTTTTGCCCTCTCTTAATTTTCAGACCCCAAAACTTAAGCTTTCTATGGATTTTTGGTCCTTGGCCTGGGATGTACCTCTAAATTATGATGTTGGTAACTGTGTGCTTAGATTTGCCCACTGCTCTGTTATTGGCTTACAGGGAGCAAGAGTCGAGAGGCTACCACTGTGATGGCCCATTCATAAGCCAGCTTCACTTCTTTTCTAATCAGACCCTCACCTTTTCCATTTCAGGATGCGAGTCCTCTCTGAGTCTTGGCACCTACCAGCTCTCTCTTCTCAGTTCTCTCCACACAGTCCTGATTACACATTTATTTATGTCTTTCCATAACATGTCCCCAAACCCCTTTCAACTTTTCTCTCAGAGTTGTCATTCACATCAGATGTACCAACCTGATTCAGAAATTCACATTCCTTACAATGTAACCTTTGCTGGTTTTTCCCATGACTCTCCTGCTGCTGCCTCCACCCTGGCCTCTCTTTGTCCTTTCCAAATAGTCTCTCTATTTCTCTACAGATACACACACAGGCCCATATTTGATCCAGGGGACTCTTTACTTGTGAAGAATGGGCAGACATAGTTCCAGCATTGGCAGACGTTGACCCCAGCCTTCCACCATGATATTTTAGAGCCTTATGTGGGAATCATGGCTGACTCCCTACAAGTGATGCTGGCAAATCTGTGTGCCTCTCTTCCCACACATCCACTGACACATACTCAGATTGTGCTCCCTAACATAGACAGACATCAGAGGCAGTCACATGGAATAAAACTTTTAGGTCATTATAATAAGAGTAGGTTTCTCAGACAGACATAGTATAAGAAAGGCTTTGGCATGAGGATTGAGACATATTTTGCTCACTGTCCAATGCAGAGAGCTTCTTGGTAGATACAGGTCCCACTTCCCTCTTCCAGGTCATCAGCATGGTGGAGAAGTGGCCAGTTCTGTCAGACTGTAACACTACCTGTCTCTGATTGATCTGCTGAAAGACAGCCACAGTGGAATGTTGAAACTCACAGGATGTGACTCGGTCAAGTTCTGTTGTGAGTACCAGGGCTTCTGCTTGAACTTGAGTGACCTACGGAGTGATGTGGCCACCAGATTCACACACATGGCAAAACCTGCCATACTATCACCTCCGATCACAACTCTAATATGTAACCTGACAAACTTTGGATAAATGAAAAGCATCAGTGTCCCTTTTTATGAATGGTCATGCAGGCCCACTTTTTTTCCTTTATATTTTGCTTGCAAATTTAGGCTTTTAATACATCTTCAGGTCAAGGTCTGTTCTCAGGAAACTGAATTATCCTTTATATCTTAAAATTAAGAAGAAAAGAAGGCTGAGCATGGTGGCACATGCCTATAATCCCAGACTCGGAAGGCTGAGGCATTAAGATTGTTGCAAGTTTGAGGCCAGCCTTGGCTAGTTACATAGTGAGTTCAAGGTCATCCTGAACTACATAGTGAAACCCTGTCTCAAAAACAAACAAACAGAAAAAAAGAAACATAACAAAACCCAAAAATAAACAAAATAAAAGAAAATGAAATGAAACCCTCATCAACCAAAATGTCATAACTGATTCCACACATTTGAAACTTATTTACAACTTTACAAGAATGCAATTTTATTTTTTTAAATTTTCTTTAAAAACATACAAAATATAAAAAACGATGGCAACAATACAAAATTCCAAAGAAAGAAAAAGAAAAGAAAAAAAATACTAAGAAATCATTACTTGATAACTTACATACTGTCATCTTGGAAATAGTTCAAGTTACAAAGTTAAAACATACAAAGTACACTTTCAAATAGTGAGACTGTTAACAGTTCTGCTCCATGATCTATCAAAAACAGTAATATGGTCATTCATCTTATGCACTTAAACATATATGCAATTATATCCTTCAGAGCACCCTCTTTTCCTCTCTTTTTTACAGTAGCAATTACACATTTTGGGTTTTATTATTCCTACATTTCTTATTACTTTTTACACTACAGACACAATGCGATATTTATAAATATGATTCTTATTTATTTCACTAATGAGGACAGTCTCCAGTTGTCTCCATTTCCCTATGAAGGCCTCAAGATCATCCTTCTTCATAGCTGATATTCATAGCTAATATTCTATTGTATAAAAATACCACATCTTTTTCATCCACTCTGTGGTTGATGGGCATTTTGGTTGTTTCCAAGATTTAGCTATTACAAATTGTGCTGCTATGAACATGGGTGCACAAATATCACTGTGATATGACATTTTCAGTTTTTCAGGAATGTCAAGTGGCTCTTTCTCCTGACCTCTTCTATCTCTCCATTATGCAGCTGAGACTTCCTCTGCTTGATCTCTCAATCTGCACCAGAATGGCAGTCAGCAGGGAGAGACAAGAAAATGAACAACACACAGTGGATATGCCATGTGCATGTCCCCTGCTCCAATCTAAAAGCCTTGCAGAGCTCAGCATGAGCATGATGTGTGGGTTAGAAGTTGGAATCCAGCATGATCTGATGCAAATCAGGTCTCCCCTCAAGAGCAGAGTCCCCTGAGACCTCCTTCAGTGTGAGACTACAAATTCCCCACCCACTGCCTGGCACCCTCACAAGTCAGCTTCCTCGCACTAAGGAAATCCCAGCGTGACTATGTCCCAGGTTCTGCAGGGGAACTAGGGTTCTGGTTCTGCCTAAGGAGTGTCAACCAGTTCATCTGGGCTAAAGGTGGTAAAAGAAGGGAGTCCAAAAAAGAGACAGAATCTGTGTACTCATGAGTAACATGGTTGAGACAGTGGGCCCAGAGGCCCTAGAGGTCAGCCTGTAGATGTCATTATGATGAAAGACATTCCTCATGGGAGAATATAGCAAGTCATTCATGTCCGTAATGGGCTTGATGTAGGGCTGATAATTCCTGAGAGAGAGGATGAAGAAAATACAGGGCATGCTTAGGTCTGACCTGGAGGCAGAGTGAGATCTGAGAGAAAAGTCACCGAAACAGTGGGAAAGATGACATTTCTCTCTTACAGCCCTTGTGACTCTCGGGCCTTTAGAAGACGACAGGAGCAGCCAGGCTTCCATCTGTGTGAGGCACCATGGTGTGTGGATGGGGTAAGTCTGAATCTAGTCTGAAATTAGAGCTGGGCCTGGGGCTGGGGTGAAGCTCGCTCTGTGTGAAGGAGGGCATTTAAGTTTCCCACTTACTTCTGAGTCCACTACCATTGTAAGAACAAGAAACTTGCCCCTAAGGGGCTATTGCAGACCTATTTGACTGGATGTGGTCCTGGTAGCTGAAGACATACTTCTCATGTCATGGGTAAGCTGTAGGCCAATGTCTCAAGACCCCAAAAGGTTGGTGGAAGAAAGCAGC
Source organism: Dolichotis patagonum (assembly GCA_004027295.1). Taxonomy (NCBI): domain Eukaryota; kingdom Metazoa; phylum Chordata; class Mammalia; order Rodentia; family Caviidae; genus Dolichotis; species Dolichotis patagonum. Next base: position 11,135 of record PVJX010025322.1, on the reverse strand, counting down.
TGATGACTACATTTGCAACCTGTCTGTGGTAGAATACTACCACTCAGTGCATTTTTACTACATCTGTTTTTCTAGTCTGAAACTCTACAGCTGTGGGATGTTAAGATAATCAATTTTTCTAAGACTAAGAGAGACATCTTTTGAGAAATGAGAATAAATACAGCACTTTTTTTGGTGATTGCTGGGTAAGTTAATGAATATTTTCCAAAGGCTCTTGGAAGATAACTGATGATCACGAATTGTCTCTGTAATCATTTCAAACAGTAGGCCACTGGTATTTTCTTGGTTTTCATTACTGAGTTGATGATTTTCTATTCATTTTTTTATGCTCAGATATCTTAAAAAACATATCATCACCCTGGAAGGGAATCATCTTGCTCAAAGTGATGGTTTATGGAAACAAGCATTTTCTGTGTGCATATTCATTGCAGGCTGAGGGAGAAGGGCTCTACCTCATTGTGTCTGCTACCTTGATGTCTTGGTTACTTTTCCCTCATTGCTGAGACAAAATACCTGATACCCAAAAGTTAAGGAAAGGTTTCTTCAGCTCACAGTTGGTGGACGTTTCAGTCTATGATTAGCTGGCTCCAAGGCAGAGTGGCCCATGGCAGAGTGCAACAGTTCATGGTGGTAGAAAACAGCACAAGAAACAAGAGCAAAAGGAGAGGATCATGGAGAGAATACTCTGTCCCTTATATTGTATGTAGGCCACACCTAGTTAGGCGTGGCACTCACACCCATACCCCAGCACTGGGCCATGAGTCAGTCACAAACTCTAGAAGCCTGCTTCTCTGACTGCATGAAGCTCAGAGTGGGGGTGCATCCAGACCCAAGCCATAACTCTTGACTATAGGAATCCTAGTCACACCCTCCATTTATTGCCTCCACCACAACCCAAAGGCATGGCCAAATCCAGAGGTAGGAAGGCCCAGGGTTAAGAGAGGAAGAGGGAAGAGGGTGAGCTCTCAGGGACAACACTTCCTTCTGCTCCCCACACTGGGCACTCTGTCCCCTCATCTACTGGAAGGGGGGATAGCACCTCTCCTGAACTACCACTCTCCCTTTAGGCATTTGATCCTTCTCAATTTTCCCCAGAATCCGCCCATCAGTGCCACTCATTCCTGCTGTTTTCAGTAGGACCGAAGTGAGGCATCTTGTTTGGTGATAGGGTGGGAGAAAACTAGTGTCCCTGCACATCCCCAAGTTTGTGATCCTCTCTGTTCCCATGTGACATCATAAAGCATATCCTTGGTGTTGGAGTTTAGGAAGAGGAACCCACACATGCATGTGTGTGTACACGAAGGAAAGATGGCATTTCAGGTACACAATGAGGACATTATCCAGTGTCCTTTCTAACTGTCAACCAAAATTCACTGTCAGAGTTGTTACATACTTTTGTGTATCTCATTGTTTTCTTTACTTTTTTTCCCTACTATTTGTATTGCTTTTTAAAAGTTTTGAAAATTTTTCTACAACTTCTGTTAGTTTATCAAAAAGAACAGTTTGTGCTGTCATTGTTTGATTATTTTGTGCCTAGATCTTGTATTATGAACAATTACTTCTAAGATAGCAATATGCAGTATATTAACTAGTGTTAATTTCCTACTTTTTTTTGAAATTCTGTTTTCTTTACTTTTGGAGCATGAATTTTTACAAATAGATTTTTCTTATGTAAACCAACCTTCGGATTTGGTTTGATTTCTCTCTTTTCCTACATAGTCAGCAACCTAGGATTATTTCTACTTAATCACCATTCAAACACTTTGATGAATCATTGAACTCTTTCCATATATTTAGAATCCCAGAACCCTTACTACCCCTACTGTCGAACCCATACATGTGAATCTTTGTGACTCATTGTACAGTATTAGACATTGTTATCTCACACACATTTTTAGCTTCTGATTCATCTAAATTTCCCTGCTTATCAATTTTCATGGTATGTGTCTGTCTTCTAAGCTAACAAAATTATATATGAAGAGTGAACTCTACACCATAGGCATGGCCCATCTTGTCAAACTCTGGTTAAAATAAGAATAACAATTCTAAACTTCTTCTAAGAGAAAATCCACTATTTTGTTACACTGCATTGCAGATACTGGTATGGATAATATCAAATGCAATTAAAATAGCTGCTGAAGTAGATAAGTATGCTCCAAAAGGATTACTATGAGAATGCACAAGGACTGAAGGATTTATAGAATACGCACTGCCAAAAACTTAGAAATAATTAGAAGAAAGTAAACTTTTCTGTATTAATTCTGTGAATTCTATAAGGCTGAATTAACCTTCTCAGAACAGCATTTAAACATATCATTGTGTATAAACCCACTTTCTAAGATAAAGTTTCTTCTTGGGTTGGGTCATTAATCTTAGATAATTGCTCCAAGTCCTGATGTTGCCATTAAAGGACAGCAGAGGACGAGGTAGCTTCATTGTTTGGTAGAAATATTTTACCTCCATTTATTCTGCTGCAATTGATTTGATTTTAAATTTTAATTAGCTTAATTCAACCATACTTAAAGATATGTTTCTCTGTACCCAGAGATTGGGATACAGAGATGCAGGGTTTTGTCCTTGGTTCAGTGACAAGAACAGAGAGATGTGCAGAATCAGGCACCTATCTTTAGGACAGATTCTCTTCCTTCCTTCATCCATTTTTTTGAAGGTAGTAAAATACAACAAAACAAGACAGAACAAATCCAATCGAGATAATGCAGTGAAAGTGGTACAGAACTTCAGAACAGGATACCAGGATAACAGTAATAGATACCAGAGTATATCTTGTTATCTTTACAATAGTTGTCCAGTCAAATAGGTATAGAGAAATCAAACCAAAAACAGAACATTATAAAACCAGTTGAAAGAGAATATTGAATAGAGCAAAACAATTAATCAGAACAAAGCAAAACAATGAAAACAATATTTGCCTTCAAAGAGAAAATAGAAGGAAATCCCCCATTTTTGCTGTATTGCATACTGTCATCCTCCCAAGAGATGCTCAGACCTCTGGCCCCAGGTCAGTATAATCACCCAACAATACAAGCATTTAGTTGCTTTATGTGCTTTAGTTGCTATCAACTCTGGCTGTCCTTGACACCATCCAGTTGCTGATGGAAGGGATGGGATGAGACGTTTGATTCTCAGCCTGCACGCAGGTAGGCTCACAGGAGACACTGACTTGTTCTCTCCCTGGCGCACCCACTGCTCACTTGCACCACTGCTGCTTACCAGGAAGGAGGGTTGATTGGTTTCTGGCTGAGCCCCCAAAGTTCCAACATGGCTGGATCTCAGGAGACACTGACTTGTTCTCTCCCTGGCATGCCCACTGCTCGCTCATGCCACCACCGCTTACCAGGAAGGAGGGCTTGTTGCTTTTCTTGCTCAGCCTCCAAAGTTCCTCCTTCATCCATTTAATATCTCACTCACTTGTGAATAGTTTGTGGAATGTTCCATGTTCCTGAACTGTCCCAGATCTTGGACTGCGGTGTGTCCTTGAGTCAAGCACTGATGGTGCCCCTGGTGAGTGGCAGAGAGGTGAGGGCCAGGCAGTCATTGCCCTGAGTCTTCAGGATGTACAGGCAGAGGTGGAGGAGGACATGCTCAGTGACTTCAAAACAGGAACCAAGATGTGGGATGGGATGGGCAAGTGTGGGTGGATAGAGCTGAGGTGCATGGACGCTGTGTTGCCTGGTGGAGGGCATAAGCATGTCAGTGAGGAAAGAGGAAAAGCAAGGAAACCAGAGAAGTCTAGGTGAGGGCACTGAAGGTGGCAAGTAGGGACATTTCTGGAGTAGAATTAGAGGCTACACTTTCTGGAGTAGAATTAGAGGCCAGTGTACAGAAGAGATGAGGAAGAGGCAGGAGATTCACCACTGAGTGGAAAGCAGAAGAGGCCACAGAGAAGACAGAAGGTGGCTTCCATGGTTCCCTGGCCTGCCTCGTCTGTAAAGCCTCCCTAGTGCTGCTCTAACACCCTTTCGTCTCTCATCTTGTCTTTTTCCTCTGAGCACCTGGGTCCCTGTTTGTTGTTTTAGACAGTGACCCCTTAGGGTATGCCCACTCCTCTCCAGGTAGCTGTGACAAATGCACATCACACAGGGAACTAGAATATGTCAGGGGGACAGTAAGCAATCCGGTGACTCTCTATAAATTATTGGTACAACTGGATTCTGCCACTCACCACGCAGGTGCTCTTTAAAGAGATTTACCGCCTGAGTATTCCCGGTAGCATTAAAACCAGCCCTGGAGAAGTGGGTGGCCTTGAAAAGGGTCAGGAGAGTCATATGCAGCCCGGAGCAGAGGTTTGCATGAGCCATAAGCGAAAGGGCTGAGCCAATCCCATGAAGGAGGAACCCGAATGCCCAGCTCTGGGCTGGGACTCATGGGCAATGCCTGTTGAGTCCAGAATGGGTCACAAGGCCATTTTTCATTTCACTGTCCCTTTTGCATCCAGGAATGGCCTTGGGAAAAATTTTTCCATCAATGAGCTGGAGGCGGCTTTGGCACTGATGCGTCTTCACTATGAGCTTTTGCCAGATCCCACCAGGGCTCCCATCCCAGGAGAAGTCCAAGAATGGCATTTATTTGCACCTCAGGAAGCTCCTCTAACATTAGTGGAGACACTGACAGCTCTACGGGCCCACTGTCTTCCGTGCTATGTTCCAGTCTCTGGCTCCTGTCTCCCACACACATCTTACTCTCTTCCTGTTCACCTACCTTTCTTTTTCTATCAGAGCCTGCCTTCTGTCTCCCAGCCATCTGCCCTTCTCTCTTCCTTCCTTTTGCAGCCTTCCTTCCTGCTTGTCTTTCAATCTGTCCCTTGCTTGTGTGCTTATCTGAATGTCCACTTAACTCCCCTGACCCTCCTTTAGTCTGCCTAGTCTTCTGCCTGGCTACTCCTGCTGTTATTTGTCTGTGTCTGGGTGACTTCCTTATTGTTGCTATAATAAATTAGCACAAACTGACTTGTTTTAAAGGGGATTGGAATTCTAGAATGAGTTTCACTGGAACACAAAGAAACCATGGCTTTTTCTGACTTATAATATATCGCTGTGGTGTTTTTGACTTTATTATGGTGTGAAAGATATTATTTCAGTGTAAACTATACTTCAAGTCTGAGTTTTTATGTTTTTCTAAGTTAGGGATACACAGTTTGAAAGTCTTGTGATCCTGGTCCGCGATGGTGAACCACAACTCAGCTTTAGCTATATCATCAGGAGGGTCAGGAACCAAAACTCAGCAGCGTGTCTTCCTACGAAGCTGGGGTGTTTGGTGAGTGGGTGTGTTCGGTTCATTTCCCTCATTGTCTTCTCCACTCCTGATGAGTTTATTGAGATAGGTTCAAGATCATCTCTATGGATGGGACCATTCTACTTACTTGCTGGGCAGCTAAAGATTCCTTTTTCTTTTAGTTTATTTACATAAAAACATGTTTCAGAAAGAAAGTCAAAAGGCAGTTACTAGGGACTAGGGGAAAGGGTAGGTAGTTATTGAGCCTTCGACTATGGTAAAGAGTTTCATTTAGGGTGATGAGAACTTTATTGGGGTACATGCTGATGATCGTTGGTTAACAATCCAAAAGTATTTAATGTCACTGAATGGTACATTTAAAAACAAGGTGATAAATTCCATATTATGTGTTTTTTAATACAAATAATCATGCTCTTTGACATTCTGGAACAAATTAACCTTTTCCATTAGAACCACTTCCTAGAGTATATGAAATGTTAGAAATAATTTCATGACATTGATGTTTTCAGTATATAATATATCCATTATTGCTACTTTTGTCTTTGAATATCTCTGATTCAGTTATCATAGGACATCTCTATTGTAAGAACCTTTGTGATTCCACTGTGCCCACTGCAACAATACAGGATGTATTCATGATCTTTCTTTCTTTCTTTCTTTCTTTCTTTCTTTCTTTCTTTCTTCCTTCCTTCCTTCCTTCCTTCCTTCTTCCTTTCCTTTCCTTTCCTTTCCTTTCCTTTCCTTTCCTTTCCTTTTTTCTTTCTTTCTTTCTTTCTTTCTTTCTTTCTTTCTTTCTTTCTTCTTTCTTTCTTTCTTTCTTTCTTTCTTTCTTTCTTTCTTTCTTTCTTTCTTTCTTTCTTTCTTTCTTTCTGTACCAGGGATGGAACTCATGACCTTGCACTTGCCAGGCAGGTGCTTACACCACTGAGCTAAATCCCCAGCCTTCATCACTTTTCTAGAACTTGCAAACTGTAGGAAGCCCTTATTTAACTTAGCATAGTTCCTCTCTGTCACCTAGTTCAACAAGGGAGAATTGAAAGGTTCACCAATTTATTTTTTAAAAAATTATAAAACTTAAAGGATTCACCATGATAATTTCATACAGACGTATGTCATGCATTGATCATGTCCATCCGCCATTCATCTATCATCTCCCCCTTCCTCATGGCTCCTTTCTCAGGCCCTAATAGTTTATCCTCTACGTTCAAGATCACCACAGCTTTCAGTTTTTACATATAAAATAAAACACACATTTGCCTATCAGTGTGTAGCTTATTTCCCATAACCTGATGCCCTCCAGCTTTGTAGATTTTCCTTCAAATGCCAGGATTTTATTCCTTCTTTATGGTTGAACAATACTCCATTATGTATACTATTTTCCCTGAAAATAAAACTTAATCTGAAAATAAGCCCTAGCATGATTTCTTTCAGGATGCTCTTAGTATAAATCTTACCCCAGATAAACCTCATTTAATATCATCAACCAGATGGGCATATATAATATATCCACTGCAACACATAACAGATTATTGAATTATAAAATAATATTAATATATAATTAACATAAATAAATATTATTGCCATTAATATTTTAATATGTGATAATATAAATTACAATTAAGTGTTTATAAATACAAAACCTGGCACTTTTGGATGAGAGGCAAATGTCTATGTAAACAGATGAACTGAAGACTTATTGCTGAATGGGCAGAGTGCAAACACAATGCACAAATAATGTGCACACTTGACAATGAACAGATGTGGCTGTGTATAATATGACTGTCTATAATTTGGTGCATCATGTGCTGTAGTGCACATACTTAATGCACTTGTGCGAAGTAAAGAAATATTTTCTGAATTTTGGTAACTGTATTTATTTGCTTTTGCATTGACCATCATTCTTAACTGTCATCATTTTTGTTGTCACTCCTATCTCCTCAGTCTTCAGTTAACACTTGATTTAATAGAAACTGTGAAGTCTATTCTGAAGGAGGTCGTGACTTGGGTGAAGAATTCACGGGATCAAATCACGCAGCTGCGCTGCCAGTTCATTAGGATCAGGGCACAGGGACAAGATGTGCTCGTTTAAGGAGCGCTCTACAGCTGGGCGTGAGAGACCAAAGACTATGATCTCACATGAAATGGAATCTCAAGAAATTCAGGCTGGAATTCAGGGTTTGGGGCATTACAATGATGTTGCAGAAGAAGATGATGTGACTATACTTGAATAAGTATAGGTTTTTGTACGTGAATAAATGTAGATTATTGTACCTAAGAAATCCCCTAAAGTAAGCCCTATTACATCTTTTGGACATAATTAATACTAGAAGACCTGGTCTTGTTTTTAAGGAAATATAGTATATACTATATTTTGGTTATTCATTAATCTGTAGATAAGTACCTACATGATTTCATATCTTGGTTATTGGGGATAGTGTTACAATAAACATGGTAATGCAGATGTATCTTATGAATTCTGACTTAATTCCATTTGGATATGTACCTTGGAGTGGGCAGATGGATCATGTTTCCAGTCTTATTTTCAGTTTTTTGAGAGCCTCCTCCTCTTGGCCTTTTTGCTTTTCTAGAGCTGCAATCCTGGGCTTGTGGACTCTTCCTCAAATACAGTAGTGGCTTCAGATTATCTGGTTCTGTCGCCATATCACCTATGATAAGAACTGTTTTGATTGCATTTTACTTACTTTGATAATACAGGACACATTTATAATTACTCTATGGCTAGAACTTGAACATTGGGACTCATCTTTTAGCACAGTGCAGTCCCTTCTTCTACGTCACTCTCTTCAACCCATATAAATGTCACTTATATAATATCTAACTACCTGGTTGCTATTCACTTATTATTCTGGTTTGCAATGAAGTTCACAATGTCACTTGTGGTGCTAGTCTTCTCTTGGGAGAAGATGGGGGAAAAGAAAAATAGACAGAGGTGAGATACATACTGATGGGACCTCAGGAAAGAGACATTGATGTCTATGCTGTAGTACCAGGACTTCAGTCTGGCCCGATTCAGCTCATCTCTGCTGGGTGCCTTTATCCATGTGACCTCTGATGTCCCACACCTGCCCAGCTGCTCAGCCTCCTATGTATCTGAAATGATCTTCTCTGGAACTTCTGCAGAGGTCACACCTTCCAAGGGAAGACAGTAGGTCTTGATTCAAGGGCAAAGATTTTCAGAGTAGACCCCAAACAGAGCCCAACTTGAGCTGAGCGTAAAAGCCTTATACATCCAGACTGGGTACCCGGCTGATTACATTCATAATGAGTTGTGGTGAGAAACCCTACCTTACCATTTCATTTGTCACCTGTCAGTTTCCTATGAATATTTGGACTGCATACCTCTCAAGAGGCTCAGGGAGTAAACAGCTCATAAATTCGCTCATAAGAGTTGGGCAGCAGGTAGTTGAGTTGGGAGAATGGTAGAAGGAAGATATGGCTGGTGGAAGGGGATGCCAGACTTCAAGCAGACTTCCCCATGGGACAGCCCACTGTTGGTCCTTCATGGAGAAGTCTGAAGAAAGAGGAACGCTAGTATTCCTGTACATGTTTGGTGACTGCCCGGGTGCTGGTACTCCTTAACCTCTGTCCCGGTGTCTGCATCCAGTCTGCTATACACTTCCACCAGGTTCCCTGTCTGCTGTCCCTGTCTCTCCCAGTCTTTGTTGATGCAGACCCTGCTTCTCTTTCCAGTTTTATACTCAAGTTTCCTTCTTTTTTTATTCAGCAGCATTCCTACTCAAGCATGCAGGACACCACCAACATGTCTCTGTAGAATCCTCTGAATGCACCTTTGTAACTGGTAAGCAAGACTGTCAATTTGATTGTTTTGAAAACTGTCCATTGTAGTAGTAAAATACATTTCTTGGCGAGGTCTGGGGGAGTGCATCACCTTGGCTCTATTAAGGCGCTGGCCCTTTCCTCTGGGGCACTGTTCTGCTCTGTTTCCTGGTCACCATGAAATAAGTAGCTTTGTTCTGCCATGCCCTTGTGCCATGTTTCTTCCTTGGAGGCAGCCCACCATGGACTGAATCCTCTGAAATGGTGAGCATTATGGTTTACATGTAACATGTTTCCTGGTAGTATTATATTCTGAGGTGAGTCTTGGTTAGAGGAGGCAGGTCATTGGGGAATGAACTGGAAGACTATATCCTTGTCCATGGTTCTATCTTGCTCTACCTTCTGGTATCCATGAGGTGAATAATTTTCCTTGGTCATACTATTCCACCATATTATTTTTGCCTTGGAACCAGCCAACCATGACTGAAATCACAAAAGAATAGGCCAGATTAAATCTTTCCTCCTTTACATTGTGAGTGTCAGATATTTTGTGCTGGTGACAGGAAACTTGAATAATATTGTGACCCAAATAAATCTTTTCTCCTTTAAATTATGGTTGTTGGGCATTTTACTCCAGCAATGGGAAAACTGATCAATACAACCAATATGTCATGTTTTACTTCCTGGTGGGGGCTTCTTCCCCAGTATTGTCTGCTGCCGATGCCTCCCTTCCATATCTCTGCCATCCTGATCGCCTGCCTAGCTCATTCCTACTTTGGGAAGGGGTGGCAGAGGACAGGTTGAATACTCCGTGCTTCACTAAGGACACGGAAAAGAGTTAGCATTAGTGTGTGAACTGGAAATGTCCTGCACAGGATGTTTGGCAGATCTTCTGGCATCAGGTTATGAAGAAGGGCAAATGCTGGCCCTTCTTAGAACATAGTACAAGGAGAGCTCTCTCCCATTATGACCACTAGTGGTTGGTGAAAAGATGAAACTGAACCAAGGAAAGTGTATTAGATTATTTAGGGTGCTGTAAAAAAAAATGCTACAAGCTGGGTAGCTTATAAATAAGAATAAATTATTTCTGGCAGTTCTAGGGGCTGGAAAGTCCAAGATTAAGCCACCAGCAGACTTTGTGTCTGGTGAGAATCAACTTCTTGGTTTATAGATAGTGTCTTCTTTCTGTGTCCTCCCATGACAAAAGAAAGGGTAAGGCAGCTCTCTGTGCCTCATTTACAAGGGCGTGAATCCATTTCATTAAGACATCAACTTTATTATCTGAACTTCATTATCTGGATGGGACAACAGGTCCCACCCTTTCATGGCATCAAAATAGTAATTAGTTTTCAATATTGAATCTTAGAGGGTTTCACACATTCAGACTGCAAACCTAAATAACTAAAGAGATTTTTCAATGAATGAATTTTTCATTTATATGGGAATAGTAGACCTTTGCGATGGGTCTTATTGTATAGTAAACTATGAGCTTATTCTTTTGCAGTGCTCTGTCATTCTCAAATAAATATCTTTATTCATAATGGTTACATTCATTGAGAGGAGCTGTTACATGTACATATGTTTAGATAACACATCTTAATTCCCTTTAAATCCCTTTAAAATACTGAGCAAGCTCAGTAGGGTAATGTCTCAAGGCAGACAAACAACTGATTAAGACAATAGAATATATGATAATTTTGGCAAATAGTTAGGAATTAGAAGAAGAAATCAATAGAAAGCATGGATAGCAGATTTGACCAAAGACACAGTATCAGAACTTGAAGGAAAGGTAGTAGATTACCTACCCAATGACACCCTAAAAATAACAAGACACCCTAAAAATAACAAGACACCATAGAAGTTGTGTCCAAGCACTGCTGGGTGACTTTAAAAACCCAAACCCCAAATTATAGGAGTAACAGAAAAATTAGAAGATGACTTAAATAAAAAATTTATTTATCAAAATCCATCAAAAAATCTGAATCTATGGAAAGAATTTAATATTCATGCACAAGATGTAATTAGAGCATCAAATAGCCAGGGCCATTAAAGAAACTCTCTATGACATAACATAAGCAAAATTT
>PVJX010025321.1:0-27040 GCA_004027295.1 Dolichotis patagonum | reverse complement strand
CTGTAATGCCCTCCTCGTCCTGCTCAGATCAATTCCATACTAGGTTGTTTCATGTGAATTCCCTATATGTGACAATATGGACAACTATTTGGAAGAAAACAAGAGTCAATATGATAGAGAGTGAATATCTCCAATTGTCTAGCTTTGAAATTTATGTCTTACATTGCTTTCTTGTGATCCTCTTTGCTCTGTTTTGTTGCGTTTAATTTTACCCTATTGATATAATTGCATGTATATTTGAGTGGGTAAGATGGATGACCATATTGTTGTTTTTGTCAGATCGTGGAGCAGAACTGTTAACAGTCTCACTGTTTGAATGTCTACTTTACATGTTTTAACTTTGTAAATTGAACAACTGTTTCCAAGAAGTCAGTATGTAATTAGTCAAGTAATAATTTCTCAGGTTTTATTGTTGTTGTTCTTTTCCGTTTTTGCTTGGAATACTGTATTGTCATCACCCTTTATTCTGTTTTATTTTGTTTTGTTTTTTCCTCTTTAAATAAAATTATGTAAAAAAAAGAAAAAAAATCTCCTCTGTGACCCACCGATTGCTCAGCAGTGTATTATTCAATTTCCATGTTTTTGTGAGATTATTCCATCACTCTTGCCACTTTAGTTTTTTGGTTTTTTGAGACAAGGTCTTGCTGTGTAGTTTGGGCTGGCCTTGAACTCTATGTAGCCCAGGCTGGCCTTGAATTTCCAATAATCCTGCTGCCTTAGTCCCCAGAGTGGAGGGATTATAGACATGCACCAGCAACCCAGCCTCTTAACTCTTTCTGAAGCAGTGCTGTAAATTCTTTTATTAGTGCCCCCCCACTGTGGCTGGCTTAATATCCTGAATCAATTCAAAAGTGTGTATAGTAATTTCTGTCAAGTAAAACAGATATGTCTTTATCTACCTTATTTACTGAATCTGGTGCTGTGCAGCTTCTGGGTCTTCCCCAAAGTCAAAATGACCATGGAAGGTAAACATTTTTAATTGATTTAGGCCATCAAGGCAGTCAGAACAACACAACTAAAGTCACAATCAGACTTGTAGTTTAAAAGTAATTCCATACAATACTTTTAGTATGCTTATGTTTTGACTATCATCCATTGCATAAGGTCAGGTGTGGAATTTTCCATTTATGGTTTCATGTTTTGTATTTTAGATTATTTAAGATTTTGGATTTTTGGATTACTTGATGACTCTTGGCTTGTATAGGTTTTTTCAAGTCAGATTTTCAGTTCTACTATCAAGCAAAGTTATGAACACTGAGCAGATTTTTTTCTTCAAACTTTGCAATTTGAGTAGTGAAATTTTGAGTTTGGAGTCATTCAACAACCAAAATATCACTGTGTTTGGTCAGCTCTACAAAGATATTGAAAGTGAGATCATACTCTTGTTATTTTATTTTTGGGGTGCCCTGGGGATTAAACCCTGGCACTTTACACTGAGCTACATCCTTAGCGCCGTGGGAATTTTTTTTTTTTTGAGACAGGTTCTTGGTTTGTACTATAGACTGACCTTGAACTCACTGTATAGCCCAGGCTGACCTCAACCTTCCTGCGATCCGCCTGTTGAGTACATATGTTATAGGTGTGTGCCATGACCCTTGGCTAAAACTTTGTGTATTTGGAGACAGAAACTCTAAGTTACTAAATTGCCCAGGTAGGGCTTGAACTTGAGATCCTCTTATTTCAGCCTTTTTTTTTTCCTTTGGTACTGGGGATCAGACTCACAACTTTGTGTTTGCCAGGCAGGCGCTTATGCCGCTGAACTATATCCCCAGCCCCACCTTAGCCTCTTAGAGTACAGGAATTCAGACATGTACCACCCTGCCCAGCTATCACAGTTTTTATATTATCAAAGCATTGAATATAGCTCTAGTTGTCCATCCAAAGGGAACTGGTTAAATAAATTATGATATATACTTAATAAACTAGAATATTAACCATATAAGATGTTGGTAAAGATTCACTGTTAAAATTTGGCTTATAAATATCATTAAACTTATTGAAAAGAGCCTCATCTCAAAAATCACAAGTCTAATTCTAAACTCTTTTTTTATGTAGTATTTTAGTGTTCCAGCAGGACAATGTACTTACCTGGTCTGTATCAGATGGGTGCTGACTTGCATCAGTTTTTCAAGCTCAGAAAGCATTAGCTGTCAGCTAGCTGGTGACATATTTGATATGACAAATGTATTTTTATTATACAGTGAAATATATTGTCTCCTTTTCTAAGCCAAGACTAATATTTTGTTTCCAAAGGAAAACTCAAGCATTTTCCACATTATTCTTTCTGGACAGTCATGGGCTTTGCTCCAAAATCAATATTCATAGGTTCTCTTTTTTCCTTATCAAACTTAAAATAGACCAGATAGTTTCATGACTCTTATTTTGTTTATTTGTTTGGTTAATTTTTAAGAGATGTTGCTTAATGTTATATTTTTATGTTGGTACTGTAAATGGTAGCACAACTAATATTCCAGAGGAATCCTAACTCAGGCTTTTGTTGAATCTCAGTAGAGCTAATGTTTTCCAGAGCTGTACTATATTCTAAATTAATTAATTCTGTCTGCCTGCTTTTCATATAAAATGCAGATCCATGCATTTAAGTTTTTATATATCTTTAGCAATTCCATATAATCTTTTCAGGATGATAAAAGTAGAACTGTAATATTTCATATTGATTATAATGTAATGTTATTCACCCTTAATTTTGATATGCATTTAGATGTATAAATGTACTTGTATAGTAATGATATAATTAACTTAAATAACTGATGTTATTCAATTAAATAAAAAAAATTTTATTATCTGTAAAACTTCCAAATTTAATGTAAATTTTTTATAAAGTTAGTGTGAGTTAGTAACCTAATTTCTTGTTTTATATGTTTAAAAACATGGTATTTAAAGCTTTATTTACTCCCTTAGCTCATTCTTCATACATTTTGCATAAGATTACTTATGTTTACCATCTTATCCACTTTTTGAAATATTTTTCCTACAGTTATGCAGAAGGCATGGAGGGAAAGAAATCCTCCAGCTCGAATCAAAGCAGCCTATCAAGCTTTAGAATTAAACAATGAGTAAGTTTTAAATATATGAAAAATAAGTTTGCTTTAAATCAACCCAGGCTAATGGTTTTACATTTTCTTTTGTCTGTTCCTAAGTCACTTGAAGCCATTAGTATCATTTTTTTCTTTTAGAATTATAGAGATAAAATTTGCAGTGTTCATTGAATTTTGCTTCTGCAATTGTAAATTTATATATTCTTTTAAGTAGAAATTAGGTATCATTTTATTTTATTTTAATTTATTTTATTTTATTTTTTTGGTACCGGGAATTGAACTTAGCACCTTGCACTTGCCAGACAGGTACCCTAAGCTATATCCCCAACCTTAGAGATTCCTTTTAAGCTGAAGAATGCTTATGGAGAAATGATAATACTTAATTGTTAAAAGGATACTAAAATACTTATCCCACTGTTTTAATTTTGTTTTTCATTTAAAGCATTCATTCAGTCCTATGAACTTTAGTTGTTACTGGACTTGGTGGAATAAGAGGATTTAAAATAAGTAAACCAGACCCAGGGATATAGCTCAGCAGCACAGTACCTGCCTGGCAAGTGCAAGATCCTGAGTTTAATCCCTGATACAAAAAAAAAAAAAGGAAACCATAGCTCTGTCAACTTAGTTGCTTTTTCATATTAATAGAATTTATTTTTTATCTCTTTGTATCAGCTTTATATTTTGAGAAAATAAATGTAAAATCATGAGTCAACAGTATTTCAATGGGACAGATTAATAAATATTAATCTAATGTATACTAAATAAATGCAAAGAGTAAAAGTATAATCCCAATTGAGATCACTCAAGGAGTGCTTCCCAGATAATGTGAATTTAGTTTTCCTCTGAAAATCTTCAATAGATACATTATCTTCATTAAGAAGACCTTCCAAAGGTGGAACAAAAATGGGTGGAACAGCAAACTCCAAAACGAGTGAATAAATTGACAAGAGTTGTCATAATCAAATAGTCAAAAGTTTACAATAACCTGTTTAGTTCTTAATTAGGGAAAAATTACTGGAGTTTCTGTAAGTATTTTTAACTTACTTTGTGGTATTTTTAACTTACTCTAGCCCCATCCTTCACTGCCTAGTTCAGTGGCAGCCTTGACAATAGTGCACATTCTAAATGTAAGTTTCTAGTGCTGGAGGAAGTAAAATGGACCTTATTCTTAAGGAACTGTGGTTATTTTGACCTGTGAGGTGGCTACCTGAAGGGCCAGCTCAAGGAGCTTGTCTGTATTTCAACTAACTTGAACTTGTCCCCAGCATTGAATTTACTATACTTGGGGAACATTTATTGAAAACATGTATAGGCAACTATATTAGCCACTGCTAATATTGGCTATAATATTGGTTTTGCTACCAATAACAAGGGATCATAGCTGTGGGGAAAAAAATAGACAAAACAGAAAGCTTATGTGACATTTAGGGGGAATAAAGACCTTGGAAAGTTCCCATATGTTCCTGGGAATCTCAGAGGCTCTACACTTGGCTACAGTTGAGCCTGTGCTTAGAAAAGACTTGAAAACACCTGAGGCTTTCATGTCTAGCTGACCTTCAGATAGTGTATAAGCAGGAAATGAAGGCTAAAGCAGAGTTGTAAACTGCCTGACTGACTGTTGATGTGCCCAGCACACACACAGACCCCATGGCAAGTACTGCTTTTGTGTGTGTTTTGTTTGTTTTGGTTCTAGGTATTTAAGGAAATTTCTTTGAAAACATTGACTGACTAACTTGAGAGCACAGATCTCATTGGTCACACATTACAAAGAATACAGGTTTTAATAAAATTGCCTCAAAAAAGTCACTAAACAAACAACTACCACAAGCAACAACAAAAAGGAAATGTAGGAAATCTGATCTCTAGTGTTGCCAAAATAAATTGTGGTTTATGTACCAGAAAGAAAGTAAATGACTAAAAACTGAAGAAGCCTAGTTTGGATTCCACATACTGTACATAAACTATTTTCAGTATGTTCAAAGAAGTAATAAAAATTATAAAGGTAATGGCTCACCACTAAGAGACATCAATAAAAGAAAAAAAAAGTTTAATTTTCGAAATTGAAAAGTATAACTGAAATGAAAAAATCTACTGTAACAGTTCAGTAGCAGATTTGAGAAAGAATCAGTAAACTTGAATAAGGTCAATTGAAATTATCTAGTCTAAGAAGCAAGAAAAAATAAAGAAATGAAAAAGAAACTGTCCAAAAGACCCATTGCAGACTATCAAACATAACTACCTATGCATAATGGGAGTTCTAGAAAAGAGCAGAAATAATATTTTAGGAAATAATGGTCCAAACCAGAATCCTCCCATACCAAATCTAGAAGCATCTTGAAAGAATTACATGCCCTGAGTGGGGTTTATTCTTGGAAGGCAAGAATGGGAGAAACCCACTTTTTGGGCCTCCTCCTGTGTTCGTAGATTGCAGCTTTTTTTCTCTCAATAAATTCTTCCTACTCTTAACCCCTGTTGTTCCTAGAATTCATTCCTCAATTTTAAAAAACACAAACTCAGTGTTTTAGACATGTAGTGAGTACAATGAAACCCTGGATCCTACATATACTGCCAATACAAGAAGACTGAAAGGTAGATAGAGGAAAAGAGACTGGTGACTATGGACTGTGGGACCCAAAAAATCACAGAGCAGAGCTCCAGTTTCTCTCTGCCTAGTATGTCACAGACTGGGTGCCAGAGAAGCCAACAGCCATGAACAAAAGAAAGCCCAACAAAGCCTGCTCTCACTAGCCAGAGAACCAGGAAAGGGGCAGATTTGCAAGACAGAAAACTTTTAGATGAACATTGTACTGCTTCAGCCAACACCACAGAAAAGGCTCTGAATGAGTTCAGCCAGGTTAGCAAGAATCCTCTTACCCAGACGCATAGCTAAGTTCTTCAGTAATTTTCCATGTACTGTTGGCTGTAAGTCCCTGCTGCCCTGCTATAACTGGGTTGAGTTCAATCTCTCTCCATTATTGTAAGAGTCTTGAAAGAATTCTTCCTTACCTGTTAAAAAAAGAGAATGATTCCACATATAACATTGATCAGTATAGTACACCACATTAACAAAATGAAGGAAGGAAACTACATGATCATTTCAATGCAGCAAAAACATTTGACAAAATTAACACCCTTTCATGATAAAAATACATAAAAAATCAATTAATGGCCAGGCGTGCCACATGACTACAATCCCAGCACTTGGGAGGGTGAGGCAGGAGGTTTGCTATGAGTTTGAGGCCAGCTTGGGCTAAATAGTTAGTTCAAGGTCAGCCCAAACTGCAGAGTGAGATGCTGTCTCAAGGAAAAAAAAGAAAAAAAAAAGGAATCTTCTTCAACCTGATAAAGCACATGTATGAAAAATCTACAGCTAACTATTGTGTATGCTTGATGGTAAAAGACTAAAAACTTTCAGAAAGCCAGGGCAGTTAGGCAAGAAAAAGTAAAACATGGTGTCAGAATTAGAAAATATGTAAAGTTATCTCTGTTCACAAATAAGATATATGTACAAAATCTTCAAAGAAAAAAAACCCATGCAGGGAAAAAAATCCTGTAAGAATCAATAAAAGAATTAAAAATGGGATGGAGATGTACCTCAGTGGGTAGAGCATTTGCCTAGCATACTTGAAGTCCTGAGTTTTATCCTCAGCACTGGAAAAGAAAAAAATAGTTAAAAATATTGCAAGAAACAAGCTCAATATATAAAAATTTTAGCTATATTTCAGTACATTAGCAAGGAGCAATTTGCAATTCTACTTAAAATAACATCAGAACTATTATAATATTTAGGAATACATTTAACTAAAGAGGTGCAAGGCTTGTACAGTGAAAAATAGAAAACATTGTTCAAATAGTTAAAGAAGACCTAAATAAATGGAAAGACATCCTCTGTTCATGTCAGTACTCACCAAGCAGATCTACAGATTCATTGCAAGAGGCTGAGGCAAAAGTCTTGCGTGTTCAAAGCCAGGCTGGGTAATATAGTGAGATCCTGTCTCAAAACACAGAAGGGCTTGGAATACGACTCAGTGATAGAGCCCTTACCATGTGTGTGTCCAGTCTCCTGCTACTAAAACATAACCAAGGTGGGGGGGGGAGAAGGAGAGGGAGAGGAGAGGGGGAGGGAGAAAAAGGAAAAAAGAACCTATAATGCATCTTCATGACCTTGAATTTTGCAATGGCTTGTTATATAGGATATCAAAAGCAAAAGGAATAAAAGAAAAAAAGAAATTTATCAAACTTAAAATAATTTGTGCATCAAAGGACACTATCAAAACAAAATAGATTTGTGATTGCCATGGATTGAGGAAATGGGGAAATGGGGAATGACTGTTACAAAGATGATGGAGATGTTTTGGATGGCGCAGTGATAGCTGCACAGTATGGGGAATACATTAAAAGTCTCACAATTGTGCACTTCAAAATGTTCTAAACTTGGCACATGTCTTGGCACTCAGGAGGCTGAGGCAGGAGGATTGCTGCAAGTTCGAGGCCAGCCTGGCCTACAAAGTGAGTTCAAGGCTGTTTGAACTGCATAGTGAAACCCTGTCTCAAAAAGAACACCCCCCAAAAAAGTTCTAAGCTGCATATTTTAGTATGGGAACTTAATATAAATTTAAGAAAACAACATTCTGCAAAGTAAGATTCATTTGAAATTCAAAATTTTTTATATTAAAATCTCTAAATGCAAGAATAAATGAAAGAAAGTCTTCAGGGAAGAAAAACTTTGTACTATGCAGCTGTAATATAATTTAAAATTGTATTTAGGGGCTGAGATACAGCTCAGTGGTATTGTGCTTGCCCAGTATGCTTAAGCATGTTCCTGGTTTCAACCCCCAAATCTTTTAAAATGATAAATAATAAAATTATTTTATATTTAGATTCTATTACATCACTTTTTATCCATCTAGATTGAAAAGTATTTTGTTATGGTTATTTATAAAGTATTTTGTTATGGTTATTTAAACATTTGACATGGTTTTTGGAAATGGAAGTCAGGATGCCCAGTGTTTGAAGGAGAAGTATGTGTATGTTTCATAAAAATCTAGTATAATATACTGGAGAAATCCTTCATGAATAGTCAAATTATCAAATAGTTTAGATATGCTACTTGAAGGCTCTCTAAATGGCATATCCATAACTGAAAGACTCTTATTGATCCAAATCAATGATAGCTGTCTTACCATCACTTTTGTATCATGTCTGGCCTTGTACTTTTACCACTTTTTTCTCTTGCTTAGATAAGCAATGCTCAACTGAAATTAATGTGAACTGTATGTGTAACTTTAAATTTTCTAGTATATAGTCACATTTAAAAAGTGAAAAAATTTTGTTTTATTTAGCTATGTTTAAGATATTAAAATGTTGCCTTAACATATATTTTTAAAAACTATTGGGGCCGGGGATTTAGCTCAGTGGCATAAGTCCCTGCCTGGCAAGCACTACATCATGAGTTTGATCCCTAGTACCAAAAAAAGGGGGGAAAAAAAAACTGTTGCTAGTCAGTGCCTCACATACCTGATTAAATCAAGAGGAAATGTTTATTTTGACTTCCATTTCCACAGTTTCCAACCATAGTTACTTAGCTCTGTTGCTTCCAGGTCTGTGGTGACACAGAAACATCATGGCAGAAGGGTAAGATGTGGAAAGCCACTCATCTGAAGACAGCTAGGAAGAAGACAAAGAGGAGGAGACAGACAGACAGACAGACATAGGAAAAGAGTCAAAAAGGATGTACCCTTCAAAGACATGTACTTGGTGACCTATTAACTCTTCCAACTAAGCCTTACCTCCTAATAGCCTACTCATCTATGAATGATCTCATCAGTGGGTTAACTCACTGATGAGGGTAGCATCCTCTTGATCCAGTCATCTTTCTAGACCTCATATCTGAACACATGAGTCTTTGGGAGACATTAATGTAAACTATTAATGAAATAGTTTACATTTTTCTTAGTCTTCAAAATTCCATGTTCCTTTTACACTTACATCACATCTCAATTCAGACTAGCAACATAAGGGCTCAGCGGCATAAGCACCTGCCTGGCAAGTGCAAGGTCATGAGTTCAATTCCCAGTACAAAGAAAAAATGAAAACCAGACTAACAGCATGCAGCTACTGACTAGAATGCTGGATAATGCAGGCATTGGTCATCAGAACTAAGACATGGTCTCTAGAAGAGATTCAGGTGTTATCTGTGGGAATAGAAGGGAAAATTGCCATTTGTATTTTTTTACTTTTTGCACAAAACAAGAATTAGTTTGTCTTATTAACCAGCTATTAAAAGATACAAAGAAAAATCTCTGGTTTAGTAGAGTGAGTCAAACTTAGAGTAAGTGCAGGTATAATGAAGCAGAGTAGGAGGACAGAAGGAAGGACTGGAATTCAGACAGAGGGAAATTATGCTACATACTATGTGGATTGTTCCAAGGGAGACAGGCCACATGCAAAGGGAATACTCAGGATTGAAGGAAAGGTGTAGCCTTGGAATATGTTTCTGAGTCAGCTATGAAAGGTACTATTTTTCTCAGTCATCACTCTTTCCCTGGATGCCTACATGAGGTGGATAGTATATAATGACTAAGAGCAGGTATGATCACTGAAGTATACTACTTTCCAGAAAATTCTTTATATGTGCTCTTTTCCATAAAAATAAAACACAAGACAAAGGATGAGAGAATGGACATGGGATTTTTAAAAGGTAGAAAACAAAGAGTAGAAGAGAAATAGTGGAGAATTATGAAACTAGACATAATGAATTTATCAACATGTCCAGAATAATTTAAATATTGAACGAATTTTTTTCTTTTTTCTTTTTTTATTCAAGACATGAAAAGTGTTGGTAAGTATAAGGGAAACGTGATATAGATCAAAGGATATACCCTAAAGAAAATTTTTGCTTTGCTATTTTACTTAAAATTGCCTTGCTTGCTTTCTTCATAGCTGTGCCACTGCATATGTTCTACTGGCTGAGGAAGAAGCAACAACTATTGTAGATGCTGAAAGGTTATTTAAACAGGCGCTCAAGGCAGGAGAAACAATTTATAAGCGGTCACAGCAGTGCCAGCACCAAAGTCCTCAGCATGAAGCTCAACTGAGTAAGCAACTTTGAACCGATTTTTAATGTCTTTTATTTCCTATAATTGGCTCTTTTATGTTTAAAACACAAAGTAATAATTAAAAACAATATGGCAGAGTTAGCTTATTTTCATAAGATTTAACTAAAGATTTGTTATTTCTAATCTATGAACACCTACAAGCCAGGAAGACAGAAATATATATTAACCAGAGAATGCTTGTGGAAAAGAATACATCTGCTCTGGTTACTGAGAGGAAATATACTCTCTGAGACATAATAGTATTTATTTTATCCAAGAATTGGGCTAGTCATTAGAAAAAACATAAGTCAAAAAATCTTAGGATTCAGGAGGACCTTCTAGCGATGATAATTGGTATTGAGATCTATTGATAAATCTTACCTTTATCTTCAGCTTCACTCAGGACATCCCCTACCTCCTGCCCAGGCACATGTTTTGTTTGCTCTTCAGCCTTTTTCACACCATATCATTCTAGGCACAAAATTCAGCCTTATTTCTGGCGTTGGTTCCTTTTTTGGTTGATTTTCTCTGTAATGTATTAGGATCGGGTGGGCTATAACAACTGAAGTTGTCTTTCCAATTCTTAGGGATGCTCTCCTGGTTATAAGTGAGACACTTTTTTTTATAATTTGTTTTTTTGAAACAGAGTCTCACTATGTGGTTCAGACTGGCCTTCAGCTCACTATGTAGCCAAAACTGGCCTCAAACTCTTGGTGATCCTCCTGCCTTAACCTCCCAAGTGCTGGCATTACAAGTGTGTGCCACCGTGCCTGGCACAAGTGAGACATTTTAAGCAAAGAAACTAGAGTCAGCAATGCTGCTGTTCCTGGGTTGTTTTTGATTTTTGTTCTTTTTTTCTTTTTTTTGTGACTAGAGAGTTTTAGTTTCATGATTTTGGCAAATGCTGGGCAATAAATTGAAATACGTTTATATAGTGCACTGTCTGTTGCCAGATAAGTTGTGAATGTTTGTTGAAATTAAAATTTGGACAATGTTTTCTCTGTAACATATTGTTGCATACAGTATGTTTCTTTAATGTATGTTGTTATACACAACTGTGGAAATTTTTAATTTTACAGACTGAAATTCATTTTCAGTTTCTCATTTTTACCAACTATAATGAAAGTACATCTGTAAAAAAGTCATGTCATTTGTCCTTGTGCAAAACCAAATATTATTATTTTGTTAGCCCTTTCTAGAAGCAATTTAAAAAATTGTTAGTTACTAGCTATTAAGAAAAGTAGCTATGAAAATTTTGTTTTGGAAATTTTGAATTTTTCAGTTAAAACAAAAGAATATTATTTTATGGATTGTTTATGCAGGAACTGAGTAAGGTAATGTTATATCTTTTTACTAATGCATATATTTCTCTTATGTGAATATTAAAATGAATGTGTCAATTATAAATTACTTTTTATATACTGCCTTTGATTTCTACTAGATACAAAATAATTCAACATAAATATTTTAAGCTTTTAATACAAAAAGCTTCAAACATACACAAAAGTAAAGATTCATCATCCAAATTGTTTTTTGTTTTGTTTTTGTTCTTTTTTTTTTTTTATACCAAGCATCGAACTCAGAACCTTGCACTTGCCAGGCAGGTGCTTATGCCACTCAGCTATATGCCTGGCTTCATCATCCAAATTTAACAATCAATCATTAATACTTCCACTGTGACACAATTTAATTTTAATTGAATTTTCCAGGGTAAGCACATAAAGTCAATTCATAATATGTTACTGAAATAGTAGACCATAACACAAAAGTGATAGTTATGTTGTTTTTGTTTTTATAAATAGGGAGAGATACCAATGTACTAGTATATATTAAAAGAAGATTGGCAATGTGTGCAAGAAAATTGGGAAGAATAAGAGAAGCAGTGAAAATTATGAGAGATGTAAGTAAATTTGATAACTGTACTATATTTTTCCCTTCAAAATCTAAAAATATAGTTTAAGTTGGCAGTTTTGTTAGTAAGAATCACTTTTTTAATTGGCAATTTTTATAGAAAAACATCTATTTAATATACATATATTTCTTAAGGTTTGAATCTCAAGTTTTATAAAAAAGCAAAAGAATTTCTAGCTTAATGAATCTGTTTCAGATCTTTTTTGTTCCTCCATTATGATTTTAATCTTTTTTTCTCTTAATATACAGTTGATGAAAGAATTTCCTCCTCTTACCATGTTGAATATCCATGAAAATCTTTTAGAATCACTTTTAGAATTACAAGCCTATGCAGATGTTCAGGCGGTCCTAGCAAAATATGATGGTGAGTTTTATTTGTCTTAGTTGACAGCATTGTTACAGTAGTCTTGTTTCAATTATTTAATTATAAATAAGATTATATTCTAGTATTTCTCTGATTTTCTCTGTCTCTTTTTATGAGTCAGTATTTAGTATGCATGAGCACAAGTTGCTATTAAGTGTCTTTATCAGGACTTTAGGCAGCAAAAGCCTGCAAGGAAGAATTTTCTTCCATCGAGATTTATTTTTTTATTAAGTAATTAATATTTGTGGATTTAGCTCTTGTGGGATTTATACTTTAGTGTAACCTGTAGACAAATGAACAGCAATTACATTGAAAATAGCTTTTTAGGTGAGCTAACTAGAAAAATAGGTGCTATACACATAGTCAAGTGTGTTGTTTGTTGTGGAGAATCAAGGAAGGCTAATTGAAGTTGCCTATTTTAAGAGCGTGTTAGAATAACATCTTTACAATGCTTTTTAGTTACAAACCATAATTTATAATCTTATTTGATTCTTGTAATAATTTTGTGAGGTGATAGGATAAGTATTTTTACTTTTACCAGTTACAGTACTAAATTAGGAAACTAGAGTTTAAGAAGGTTGAATATTGAGTAATAGCTCCCAGCTAGTAAATGGCAAACCTAAATTTAATCGAGATATTCTGCTTCTTTGTTCACTAATCTTACATTAACAACAATTAAATTTAATGGCCTGTTTTTATAATTATGCTATAATAGTGCAAATTTACTGTAAATGAAACTGGGAAAATTTTAAAGACACATAGATTTTAAAGACACATGAAAGTAAGACATTAGCTTTTAACCTCAAGCTGAAAACTTCATAACAATCATAATGTTGCTAGTCATATCTTTCATTATAACAGAATACATATAAGTCATTTAGTCATACTTGTCCTGTTGTAGGTTCCTACCCATTAACTTGGGAATCCTTATGTGTTGGAAAGTTTGAAATGTGTTATACTTGGAAAGAGAAGTTTATTTCTTTTAAACATCTGGAATTCTTAGGCAGTGCTTCAGTATAATGTAAGCTCATGGAGAAATTTGTGAGAAATTCCTTCCATATGTAACTTACTGGGTGCATGACCATGATATGTATACCGAACAGGCTTAGGGACTAAATGTAAAAAATCAGAATAGGATATGCTTCATTAAAAATAAAATAAAACTAACTAAAAATTAATAATGCCTAAGTTGATATGCTTCTGTGTTCAGTTTTTATGAGTCCTAGTTTTTACCTTCCAGTATCCTAAAGTGTAGATGAAAGCATATTTTTCTTAATTTTCCATTTGCTAGTGTAACTCTGGAATTGAAAACACTAAGAGTTCATCAGTATTATTTTTCTTATAGCAATATTTTAGGCTTTCTTTTAAAAATATTTTTATTGCTCATTTATAGTACCAGATTAATTTTTCATTTTATTAAAGATAATCATTTAAGAAAATATAGAAGAGAGAAAATCTAAGCCAGGTATAGTGATGCACACCTGTAATATCTGCATTTGGAAGACCAAGTTAGAAGAATGGCTGCGAGTTCAAGACCAACCTAGGCTATGTAATGAGTTCAAGGCTAACCTGAACTACATATTGAAATTTTGTATCCAAAAACAAAAAGTAAAAAACAAACAAAAAAAAGTAAGGAAATGGAAAAATAAAAATCACCCTTCTTTTTAAATTTTTAAATGTAAAAATTCTTAAATTTTTAATTTTTTTCTCAGTTTTTCTTCTATGCATGGGTGGAGTTTTTATGTAGCTCTAATTATGTTATGGCTTTTCTCCTGAATAGTCTTACTGTAAATAGATTATTATAAACATTTTTTTAGTGCTCATCATCATTTTTTAGTGCTTTTATAGGTACAGTTGAATTTCTGTCAGAAAGTATGATTCTCTGTTTTGAGAAAAAAAAAACCCAAAACAAAACTGAGATCAAAGAAGTTGCTACTAGCTTGAGGATACATAGCTAGTAGAATCAAGACTGAAACTCAGGTCTTTGAACAATGTGTCCAGGTGCTTTTGCTAATATATTGTATCTGTTGAATTTCCACTATGAATTATTGTGGAAAACTATCTTTAAGACATTTTTGCAAATAATTAAAAATTATTATTACAGATATAAGCCTTCCAAAGTCAGCAGCAATCTGTTACACAGCAGCACTGTTGAAAACAAGAACTGTTTCAGATAAGTAAGTAGTTATCAAAACCATGATAATTTGGAAAGATTATTAGATTCAATATTGTTTTTCCTCTACTAACTTTGAGCAGTGCTCTTTTTCCTCTTTTTCTTTTGAATAACTATTGATCT
Source organism: Dolichotis patagonum (assembly GCA_004027295.1). Classification (NCBI taxonomy): domain Eukaryota; kingdom Metazoa; phylum Chordata; class Mammalia; order Rodentia; family Caviidae; genus Dolichotis; species Dolichotis patagonum. The sequence goes on along the minus strand of PVJX010025321.1, from coordinate 12,316 downwards.
TCGTTGGCTTTGAGGCTTCTCATTGTGTGTAGTGGAAAGAAGAGATTTTAGAACTTGGTCTGGGGTTTAAATTCAAACTGCATACTAGCTGTGGCCAAGTTAATTATTTTGCATTTCTTTCTCATACCTTAGGGTGGTTGCACAAGGATTGTGTGTTAAGTGCTTAAAGCAGTGTCCAGAAAGAAAATACACGTGTAATAGTTGGTATGATGATAAGGCGTGTAGAAGGAAAATAGACTTCATTTTGTCTGTTCTTAAATTATGCAGTAATCTGCTTGAATTATTCTGCTTTTCTTGTAGTTTTGACTTTCCTTCATGTATTGTATTTATTCTGTAGGTAAGATATTCAGAAACTGAGTGGGTGCTTTGGTAATATCCTGTTTCAAAAACAAACAAGCAAAACCAACCAAATGCTCAGAATGCAAACAAGTAGTTGGCTATTTTCTTTCATTTTAGATTAATATGGCTTGATAAGGATGAAATGCCCAGTCTGTTTCTTCTGGGATAAAAATTCGATAAGAAATACTGTACTGCTTTTTATGAGATTTTCTGTATGTCTTACCTCCCCACAAAGGCTTTCTTTACTTAAATTTGAAAATTTTTATTCTTTGTGTTACATTATTTTATATGTTGAGCCAGAAGGTTTTACTTTTTAGTAGTTACCTGGTTTTGTTTTTAGCCATTCCAAGAAACCTCTTTGATTCAGGGGCTATATTATGATCTAAATCCATAATTTTTTCTTTTATTGGTATATTCATTTCTTCATCTCATGGTTTTCTTACAGATTCTCTCCAGAAACAGCCTCCAGAAGAGGGCTAAGCACAGCGGAAATTAGTGCTGTGGAAGCAATCCACAGAGCTGTGGAATTTAACCCTCATGTTCCAAAAGTGAGAAATTTTATGATGAAAATATTGCTTTTATTTTATAGTTTATCAGATTGGTAACAATGTATAGGCCAGAGTTCAGGGTGCAATAATTGGGGAAGAGTTGTTTTAGTTTGCTGTATTTTGTTGCTTACTGTTCACCTTAAAAGAGATGTTAAAAGGCATTTAGAAAAGTGCATAAGAGCAAAAGTTTACTATAAACTTCGTAATTGCTGGTAAAAGAACATTTGAACTGTGTTTGTCACTTAGCTTGTTTTGTTTTGTTTTGTTTTGTTTTGTGGTGCTGGGTGGGGGTTGAACCCAGGACTCTCTTCATGCTAGGCAAGTGCTGTACTGCTGAGCTAGCTACACACTGTCCCACTTAACTACTTTTTTATTATAGTTAGTGAAGAAACAGATGACTTGGTCTTAATAAAAGTTGTTTATATTTCCATATCACTAAACAGAATTTCCTGCTAGTATAAAAGATTTTTCTATACAGATTCCCAGGTTTTGAACTAAGGCTGAGTAGAAAAAACTGAAGATAAATTGATTAAAACAATCAATGAAAGGAACCATATAGAAGTTCCCAGGAAAACTGAAACTAACCGCTTCATTTTCTTATCTGTTGTACACCTTGTAATCATACAAATTATCAGTTACTCTCTGTATGTTATTACTCAAATACCTAAGCACTCAAAACTCAAGATTAAAATTTACGTTTTAAAAATAATCCCTCCATGTTAGGAGTATATTATATTCAAGAATAGATGACTGGGGTTGTAGCTCAGTAGTAGAATATTTGGCTATCATGTGCAAGGCCAGCATTTGATCTTTGCTACTGAAAAAAACACAAATGCCCTTACTTCAAAATTACCTTAATTCCAGAAGAGTATGTGTTAATAGGCCTTGGAAGCTAGTAGACAATAAAGAGATTATTTTCTGAAAGATAATTTCCAAGTGATGGAGCACTAACTTAGCATGTTTGAAGGGTTTGATCCACAGCACTGCACAAAAAACCAAAAACAAACAAACAAAAATAAAAAAAACCAACAATACCCCCACAAAGCTAGTATTTATATCAACAAAGCTAGTATGTGTCAACAAATGTTTATATTATTCTCTTAAGTGAAACTGATTTTATAAATTTAAATTTCTATTATGAATTATAATACATATGCAGCAAAGTATACAAAGCAGAAGCTTGAATTTTAATGATTAATTGTAAAGCAAATGCTTGATGGTATCATCTCTGTACTCTAGGAGGCTAAAGCAGGAGGATCTCAAGTTTGAGCCTGGTCTGGGCAACAGCAATCTGGGGAGAACTTGTCTCCAAAAATAAAGAAGGCCTGGGGATTCAACTCATTGCAAAGTCCTTAAATTCAATACCCAGTATCCAAAGGGGAGGGGAGAGAAACAGTGCTTGGAAACTACCTCACAGGTTAGAAAACAGAACATTGTCAGGGCCCAGAAGCCCACCCGAGTACCCTTTTCCAATTAAAACTGCCTCCTTCTTACCTAAAGGTAACCACTATTCTGACATTAATTATGTTCACACTTCTTTTTCTTTACAATTTTGGTCTCTACTTTTCCTTTATTGCTACTATTAAAAACACATTAAATGTTGCTATCCATCTGTTTCTGTCTGTCTGTCTTCATTCTCTGGCATAACTTGTATAGGGCCAGGAATATAGCTCAGTGGCAGAGCACTTGCTTGTGTTCAGTACCCCATGATCAGAAAAAGAAAATTCTTTGTATAAAATTAGAACTATTTCTGTTTTAAATGATTAGTAAAATTTTGTGGTAAAGCCATCTGATCCTGGAGATTTCTTTGTAGGAAGGTTTGAATTATGAATTTTATTCAGTTTCATTCAATTATTCATATAATTGTTAAAAATCATCTCATAACTTAAAATTTTGTGTTATGTTGGTTTTTGTAAGTTGTATATTTCCAAGAATTATTTCCTCAAGATTTTAAAGTCTATTGGCATAAAGTCAGAAAATATTTTTATTCTGTTTGTAGGATCAGTTATAATTGGTTTTTTTTGAAACTGTATATGGTTATCCTTGAGCTCACAATGTAACCCAGGCTGACCTCCAATTTGTGGTGATCTTTCTGCCTTAGCCTCCTAAGTGCTGGAGTTAGAGGAGTATGCCACCATACTCAGCTTTAAATTTATAACATTTTTTTCCTTTTGATCAGATTTCCCAAGGTATATTTTATTAATCTTTGCAAAAAGCCAAGTTCTGGCTTTGTTAATTTTTATGTTATTTCTTTCCTAGTTCAATATTTCTGCTTTTTATTGCTTTCAAGTTTACTTCATCATTTTTTATTTCCTATATCTCCTCACATAGTAATTAACCTAATTCTCAGCCTCCCTTCATTCTGACATATTCAATTAATTCTAAAACCATCTCTTAGAACAAATTTAATTGTATATAATAGCAATATATATATATTTGGTACTGGGGATCAAACTCACGACCTCCAATAGCAATATTTTATACATTATTAGCTCAAAATACTTGCTAATGACCTATATTTTATTTCTTCTTCTTCCTCTTCATCTTCCTCCTCCTTCTTCCCCTTTTTGTTTTGTGTTAGATCTTTTTTGGGGGGGGAGGGTACTAGAGATTGAACTCAGGACCTTGCACTTGCCAGGCAGATACTTTGCTGCTGAGCTATATCCCCAGTCCCTTGTTTGTTAGACTTTTTGAGATAGTGTCTTGCCATTGTAGTTTAGGATGGTCTTGAGCTTACTATATATAGCCCAGGCCTTGAACTTGTGACAATCCTTCTGCCTCTGCCTCCTAAGTGCTCTAGGGTTATAGGCATTTTACCCCATGCCTAGCATTTTGTTTTATTTTGTTTTTCTTTGTTTTGTTTTAGTTTTGAAATAAGGCCTTGCTATTCAGTATAGTCCAGGCTGACTTTGAAGCCTATTGGCTTTAAACTTGGGACCATTCTTCTGTTTCAGCCTCCTGAGTGCTGAGATTACAGGCGCATGCCCTTGTGCCCTAACTCAGGATCATTTTAACTTCCTTAAGTTCAAGAGATGCATATTTTGTCTGGACCATCAGATGACTTGAAACTGAAAAGTTGTAGTTTATTTCTGGTTCACTTTTATCCCTAGGATGCAGCCTTTCAGGACCCAATGCAATCTTCGGGGTTTTACCAGAGCTGTCACTGTTGATAGACCTTGCTCTCCTTTCTTTCTGAAACTTCCAAAAAGACTGAACACCCTTTTAGCATCTCACAGCATTGATAGATCCTTCACAGTAAAAGAAACAAACAAGCATGAGAGAATTTTTTGAGGTGATAGTTGCACAGCTGTATAATTTTACTAAAAATCAACTTGGATAGTTACAATGATGACCTTTGTCATATGTAAACTGTATTTTTAATGATTTTTATATGCATCTACTTTAACATTTTAAAATTATTTTTATTTATAGATAGAAATTTAAATGTTTCCCCCTCAACTACACAAAATAGTTGACAATTCAGCTACATCAAAATATCCAACTAAGTAGTGGTATAAACTTAGATGATTATTTGTGGGTAGACACTCACAGCTGAGTGCTAATTAAACAAGATAATCATTAAAGTTTTTTGGAGAAATTTTAAGCTCCAACAACTTGAATAATATCTCACTTAGATAATATTGCTAGAACTGGGAAAGCTCTGGAATTTGTGGCTGTTTTAGCTAGGGTTTTAGAAGTGAAGAAATATGTATGGATCTCTCTCTCTTCCTCTTTCTCTCCCCCCACCCCCTTCTCTCCTTCCTAACTTAGGCAGGAGGCAAGCAAACATAAGAGATTTAGGGAATTTCTTCCTCAAACATCAGCTGTGTGTTGTGATAACTTATTTAACCTAATGAACAGTGTCGCTTCTCTCTTTATATATAATATTTAAATCTTTTATTCTTAGACATTTATTATGCAAATTTTTCAGGTGGTTATATGAATCTTAGCAGTAAAATGACAAGGAATGAAGATATTTAATCAGGAAAATTTTCAGCAACTTTCCACATAAGTACAATAGAAATGGTTGTAGGTCTAGACCTGTGTAATTTGTTAAAGCTGGAAATGATTAAAAGTGGAATAGACAAAGATCATATGAGTCTCTTCAGGCTATGAATTTGTTTTAGGTATTGCATTACTATTGATTGCTTACGTAAATTTTTTTATTCTACTGAATGAATTTCAGCGTATAGTGTATATAGTACTGCAGTAAAAAATTAGAACAGCATGTTTTCATGGTTTTTGATTTGTTCATTACCTAGTTATGGCTTCAGTTCAAGAATTTTTTTTTCAAGTCACTGAACAGGAAAAAGATTCTGCATCTTTCAGCTAGTACAGGAAGTCAGTTTTTCAGTTTTTAGTAGAAAATATTCCGTGTATTCTAAATATTCTGCAGTATACTATTTTGTTCATTGTAGTGTTTCGTATTCTTTATTATCCAACCATGAAAATTTTCTTTTTGAAATAACTTGTAGATTATAAAATCTCTTTTAAATTTGTAATTCAGTCATTTTTAATATATTCACAAGGTTGAAAATCATTACCACTATCCAGCTCTAGAACATTTTACCCCAAAAAGAAACCTTGTACCTATTATTAGTCACTTCTTATTCCTTCTATCACGTCTCTGGTAACCACTGATCTACTTTGTGTATATATGGGTTTATATTTTGGATTTTTAATATAAATAGCCTCATACAATATGTGACCTTTTGTGTCTGTCTTCTTTCCCTTGGGGTAATGTGCCATTACCTTATTCCTTTTTGTGTCTGAATACTATTCCCATTGTATGGGTATGCCACAAAATTGGTAGGTATTTGGGTTGTTTCCATGTTTATAGTGTACATGCCTCCTCAACCAGTGCATGCCTCCTGAGTACTCATATACCCCCCTCACTTATGTAAAACCCCATGTGTGCCTCAGGCATGCTCATGTCATGTGCCTACCTCACATGTGCCTCCTGCCCTCTGCCTGCCTCATGTACCCAACTTCATGGGTGCTTCTCATGCCACCTGCATGCTTCTTTTTTATTTCGTTTTTGAGACATAGTCTCACTCTAGTTCAGGCTAACTTTGAAATTGCTTATGTAGCCCAGGCTGGCCTCAAACTTGTGGCAATCCTCCTGCCTCAGCCTCCCATGTGTGCCATCATACCCAGCCATGTGCATGCTTATGTGTGCTTCCCAAGTGCTCACCCTCACCTCACCCATGTATGAGTTTAGTGTGTGCCTGCATGACTTCTTATAGGCTCTTCCTCACCCCTGTGTATGCCTCTTATGTGCTTCTGTGTTCTCCTGGCTCATGTACACATTCATGTACGTGCCTAATGTGTGCTTGCATGGGCCTTCATGTGTGTGGTTCCCCCCACTGTGTGTACCTCATGTGTGCCCATGTGCTACCTTCATACGAGCCCCCATGTGCATGCCCCATAGGTGCTTCTGTGCCCCTCATTCATCTCTGTGTGCACAAACATGGGTACCTTCTATATGCTCACATGTCCTCTGCCCCTACCCCCATGTGTGCCTTACACATGCTTACGTGGTTCCTTCACATCTGCCCTACCTTATGTTGGATCTGCCTTTTGACATATATGAATACTGTTGCTATGAACATTCATGTGCAAGTGTTTTGTGTTTTTCATACTGGAGAATGGGCCCATGGGTGCTCTACCATTGAGCTACATCACTAGCTCTTTTGAAATTTTTATTTTTTATTTGGGAGTGGTTTGAGACAGGGTCTTGCTATGTAGTTCAGGTTGGCCTTGAACTTATTATGTAGCTCTGGCTAGCTTCAAACTTGTGGCAATCTTCCTACCTTAACCTCCTGAATGCTAGGATTACAGGCATGTGCCACCATGCCTGACTTAGGTTTTTATTTTGAGACAGGTTCTTGCTAAATAGCCTAGGCTGATCTTGAACTCTCAACTGTACTTTCTCAGGCTCCCAGGTAGCTGATATTATATTATAGGTGTGCACAATTGCACTTGCCCTATGTAGAAGGTCTTTGTGTATGTTTTCATTTCACTTGGGTACTTACCTATAGGATTAATAGATTACATAATAATTCTGTTTTAATTTTTGAGAGACTACCAGACTGATTTCTAAAAGTTAGTATACTATCGCCCTACCAACAGTGTGTGACATTGCTAGTTTCTCTACATTCATGTCAACACTTATCTGGTTTTTTGGTTATAGTTATCCTAATAGGTGTGAGATAGTATCTCATGGTTTTGATTGCATTTCTCTAATCACCAGTAATGTTGAGCATCTTTTAATGTACTTATTTGCTATTTTCATATCTTTTTTGGAGAAACGTCCATTGAAGTCCTTTGCACATTTTAAATTAATTTTGGGGCCTTTTTTTCCCCAGTGCTGGAGATTAAAGAATACAGGGCCTTTAGCATGCTAGAAAGTGCTTTTTCACTGAGCTTATATATCTGTAGCCCTACAATTATTCTTATTGTACTTAACATATTCCTTGGAATAGTATTGTCCTAGTTAGGATCTAGCAATAACTTACTGTAGTATTTCACTGAAGATTTTTTATATTATGTGAAATTCTTCCAAATTTTGTTACTTTTATACTTAAATTTGAAATAATTACTTTAACATAATCACAGAGTAGAACGTATAGAAACATTCCCACATATATACTGTCCACTGATTTTTTTTTTTTCTTTTTGAGACAAGGTCTCACTATGCATTCAAGCTGGCCTTGGGCTCACTTTGTAGCCCAGGCTGGTCTTGAACTCTTAATGAGCCTCCTGCTCTAGCCTCTCGAGAGCTGGTACTGAGATTACAGGCATACACTACTGTGCCCGGCTTCATGTCAATTGATTTTTAACAACACTAATGCAATTCAGTGGGGGAAGAGGAACCTCTTCAAAAGGTGTTAGAATATATGCATGTCTAAATGCGGTGCATAATAAAATTTTTTATAGCACACACGATTAATTTGAGATGGATCATTAGTCCAAGTGTAAAAGTTAAAACTATACACCACCTAGAAGAAAACATTTAATAAGATATTTGAAATTCCATGATAGAATTTCCTTAGGACATAAGAAAAAAAGTTATGGACTAGACTTTGTGAACAATTTAAAATTCTGTTCCTCTTAGTGATAAAAAAATGGAAAGGCAGTCTATGACAGGGAAAAAATATTTGTAGTATGTTTGTCTTATAAAAGACTTGTATCTGTACTACATAAATTTTAAAAAATGTAAGAAATGAGCAAAAGGCTTGAGTAGATTCTTTAAAAAGGAAGACATTAAAATGTTCAATAAACACATAAAGAATTTAATGTCATTAGTTAACAGAGAAACATATTAAGTCACAGTAAGGTATTGCTTTGCACTTACCAGAATATTAATATTTAAAAGACTGAAAAAGTGTTACTAAAATGTGAAAGAATTTTTATGTTACTGCTAAGACTACAAAATGGTACAACTGCTTCGGAAAACTGGCAATTTCTTATAACATTAAACATATGCTTAAACTTATGACACAGCAATCCTACTCCAAGCTATATACCCAAGAGATATGAAAGTATAAGTTCACGAAAAGACCAGGATATGAATGTTCATAGTAACTTTATTCATTTTTTTAATGGTGACCAAGTTTACTTGAAAGAGTGAAAGGGAAGCAACTGGAGAAACTGGCTCTGCAGAGTGAGCTTGGACTGAAAAATAAGAGAAATAATACACCCTGTAGGACACAGGGCAGGCTATCATTAGGAAAGCCATGATAACCAATAGCTTTATTCGTAATAGCCCAAAGTGGAAACAATCCAAGGTAACCATGGATAAACATATTGCAGTATGATCTGTGGGAGACTATTCAGCAATTGAAAAAAAGAAAGAGAACTAGAGATGCAAATAAAACATGGGTGAAACCTCAATAATGTAATGTACAAACGAGTACATACTGAAAGATTCCATTAATGTAAAGTTCAAGAAAAGGCAAAATATGGCCTTTGGTGGTAGAAATTAAAACAATTTTTGCCTCAGAAGATAGGATGGATAGTTAACTGGAAAGGACAAATTTCTGGAGTGATGGAAATACTCTGTCTTGACCTGAGCTTTACTTATCTACATTTGTCTATTCATTGCACTGCATATTTAAATCTGTGCATTTTAAATAACACTGTAATAAAGAAAAATAATTTAGCATGGAAAACACTGTAAAACTACTGTATTATGCCTTCTGATTAAATGAGATAATATATGTGAAATGCTTAACATAGTGCCTGATAGCTAGAAACAGTATTGATTGCCATGGTGGTCATTACTTTATTTTGTTACTGTTTTCTCATCCTGTTTGAGCTGTTTCAGTATGTACTCTTTCCTTGTGAATATTATTAATATTATTTTAATATTTATAGCCTTAGGATGCATAAGGTTTGAGAATTCCCTGTTGAGATAAACTGAAGGTGAAGATATTGAGATAGGAATTAACTAATTTGAATTATTTAACAATCTGAGGACTATTTATTTATTTTTTTGAGACAGGGTCTTATTGTATAGTGCAGACTAGCCTCAAACTCATGGCAATCCTGGCTCACCCTTCTGATTGCTAAGATTACAGGCGGGCACCACCATGCCTGGCAAGAACAATTTTTTTAAGTCAGTGTCTCAATATATTGTCCAGGATAGCCTAGAACTCACTACATACCCCAGGCTGGCCTCAAACTTGTAATCCTCCTACCTCAGCTTCCTGAGTGCTAAGATTGCAGGATATGCCATCATGCCTGGCTCTGCAGACAATGTTTGTATGCCTTGTAGAAGAAACCCTTGGGGCATGAGAAAAGTAGAACATTAAAAACAAAACAACAGAAACTTGCTTAGTAAATCCCTGTAACTTGAGTACATAGTTAGGAATATGATATCTTTATTTCAAAAGTTATTTTAAGTAAGACTATTTTTAGTGTTATATTGCCAAGAAAAGAGATTATGCCTGGAAACTTTTATAAATGCTAGGAGAATTTTTAAAATAAATTGATATAATACATAGAAAGTAAAATCTGTTGTGGTTGGCCAGAAATCGAACCCTGTAGGTGTAATGAGTTTTAGCAAGCCATTGCATTTTATTGGCTAAACTATCATATCAGTGGTAGTTCTCACTGAATTGAGATTCTGATATTATAGCAGGAGAAAAGGGGAAGTGTCATTGAGGTATGTGATCCAAACTTCGAGCACAAGCCTTTGCCTTTCCATTATGTTGCATCCTGACCTAAGTAGAAGAGTTAAGATAAGAAATGCTTCTTTTGAGGCGTGGGTCTATACAATGATATAGAAAGAAGTTTTCCTGTGGCCTCCCTTCCTTTTCCCTTCCATACAAAGTCAGTTTTCCTTTGTTCCTGAGACTGTTACATAGTATTATACCTTCCTTATTTTATTCACATAGCAATTTTGTTTGCTTCTGTCTGGGAACTGTCTTAGTCTCCCCTAATACATATCCACGTGGACTCTTTGCATTCAGCCTGCCTGTCCAATCTCATAGAATGTGCACTGAGAACACTAATTGCAGAGATAAATTGGTTCTTCATGTGCATGACTGATCAAGAGCAAAGTACCTTAATTTCAGATGTCTTCAGAGAGATTTTTCTTTAACCTCTGCTTTTAAGAGGAAGATTATAAAGCATTATCATTACTTCAGGTCAGAATTATATTGCTTTTGGTCAAAAGCTGTTGTAAGATTTACAAAAAGTAATCTAAGAAAAATTATAAAGATCAAAGCCATTCAAAATTAAAGTGAATTTGGATGTAAGCATAGGTATGGTTTTAGAGTCATGAAAGAAACCATCCATGTACAAAGCCCTGGGTTCGATCACTGGCACTACAAAAAAGAGAAATAGACCATATGACCATACATTATTATGTCTTTTTTAAAATTACAGCTTCCCAAGCATCTTTTATTTTTATATTTGCAGTAAAAAGCAAGGGACTGAAGTAGTTAATTGAATACAGTATGTTGAACACTAGTTTTGACCTAAGCAATTTCTGATTTATTGCATGCATAACAATAGGATGAAAAAAAACAATAGGATGTTTCAGAAATAATATGGAATATCTTGCAGTACATGTTAGACACTAGCTTTTTGTCAGTAATGAAACTTTTATTTGCTGGTAATTTCACTGTCTTTTAACTGTGGCTTTCTGATTTCATGTATAGACCTGTATTTCTTTTAGTTGAGGAAATCCTTACCCACAATAAGTACTTCAGACATTTTAATGTACCTCAAACTGAATTTTTAAATTTTATTATTTTTTCTAAACTGCTTCTTCACTTACATATTTTGAAATAGAGCTTCATTATCCTTTCTCTGTTGATTAGTCTTTACCTCTCTGCTCTGTCATTTCCCTGCCTGGCAAATTCCTACTCATATTCCAAGTCTCTACTCAGCTGTTGTCTTCTTTTTACAGTAGTCTTTCCCAGTTTTCTCAAGTAAAGATAATGGTTTTCTGTTCTCTGTGCATTTAGTGCTTTAATCATACCTTTTTTGTTTATTGGGTTTGGGTCATGTTTTTTATGTCTGTCTCTATTCCATGTAAACAAGAGGAGAGTCCTTGTTTTATTCGTCTCTTAATGTGCAATACTTTACCTAGCACATAACAAATACCAATAAACACTGATAAATAGGTGTGTCTTTAGTTTAAAACTGTTGCTTTCAATGCCTGGCATGCTCGAGGTCATGAGTTTGATCCCTGGTACCCCCCCAAAAAAAAACCTCCCAAAACTGTTACTTTCAAAACCTATATACATTCACAGGAGTTAAATTTTATACCAATAATTTCTTGAAAAATTTTAGCCATTTTAATTTTTCATAATTTTTTGTTAATCATGTTAGTTTTTACCTTTTAAGAGGATGGTAATGCAATTTCAGCCAGGTCTTCTTTCTTTCTTTCTTTCTTTCTTTCTTTCTTTCTTTCTTTCTTTCTTTCTTATGATGTAACTCATTTTATAATGGATTGCTGTTTAATTTTAAATGTTAGATCTAGAGAAAGAAAGATGTATAAGATAGATAAAGAGTGAGCTGCATCACAGTTTTATCTACTTTTTTCAGAAAAATGTCATCAATATATTATTCGTAGGGGCTGAGGGTTTAGCTCAGTGGTGGTGTAAAGGTCTAACATGTACAAAGCCTTGGGTTTGATCCCCAGCGCAACCACACACACACAAAACATATATTTTCTGTAAAAAAGAAATCTAGACAAACATAAATTAAATTTGTTATGTTTGCAGTTTTTTTACACTGTTCACTTTTCTAGGCAGAAATAAAAGACCTAGACAAAACAAACTACCATTCTTTTTAACCTTTAATATTCTTAGAAAGGGACTTTGGTTTCCAAAGATGGCAGACTGGTAGGTAGCAGGAGAGAGATCCTCTCTGAGAGAGACAGCTTAAATGCCAGAATTTAACACCCTGGAGAG
>PVJX010025320.1:0-27044 GCA_004027295.1 Dolichotis patagonum | reverse complement strand
ATGCCATAGTTAAAGGAGATCATCCCAAGGCGCAACAGAAAATAAGGCAGATGAACACTGGAAGCTCCGCTGTTAGTTTTCATGTAATCTTCTTACTTTTTAATTTTTAAAATTTTTATATTCTTGCAACTAGAATTAAACTCTACCTCACTCTTGCTGGGCACCACTGAGCTAAATCCCCAGTCCAGGTTGTACGTAATGTTAAGAAAGGCTCTAATACTTTTTAGTTGTATTACTGGCTTTTGAAATGAAAGGATAGTGTTAAAGGACCTCCATGTTGTGATCTAAACCTTGCTTCACCAACTGACACAATTTTATCAGTGGTTCCTGGTGAAGTTAGAATGCCACTATCGAAATCCTAATGAAATTTTAAGGAGTAAAATCATCAAGCACCCTATGTCTTCTAACTGACTGTCATGGAGAATAAAGTAGACACCTATGGATTTTACCTAAGAATGTAACAACTGAATTTTTTAACTTGTATAGTTAAAATAAATATTATATGCCAAAAGATATTCACTAGGCTTTGCTTTTTATTAGATTTAGTTAATCTAATTTTTATTAAATATAATTGTGTGTATTTATGATATATACTGTGATGTTTTGGTAGATGATAAATACATAGGAAAGTAGGGTAATGAATAAATTAGGAAATTAGCATATCCATCAATTTACATGTTTAGTATGTTTTGAAAACTCTTCCAGATATATATATATACATATATATATATATGTATATATATATATATATAAAATTATATGATACATTATTCCCTACTGCAGAGATTTTACATTGTAATATAAACATAGAACTTACTTGTCTACAAGTAAATTTGTACATTTCACCTGACCAACCTTTACCAAGTCACCACTTTTTATCCTGCTAAGCACTTTCTTTCTACCATGAAGCCCACTTTAATAGTTTATGTCTCAGTACTTTTACAGTACAGTACAGTACTTTTTTTCTCTATACTTGGTACATTTTACTTAGCGCAATATCTTGCAGTGTAACCATGTTGTCACAAATGGGAGGATTTCATCATTCTCATAACTAAATAATATATAATTTTGTATATACAACATATTTGTGATCCATTCAACAAAATTTGAACTTTTAGGTGGATTTCAAATCTTGGCAGGTGTTAATAGTACTGTTATAAATATTAGAGTGCAGATCCTTCTTCCCCTGCCCATTTCACTTCCTTTGGATATATAACCAGTAGTGAGATTGATGGGTCATGGGGTAACTCTATTTTTCCTTTTTTCAAAAACTTGCATAGTGATTCTCTCAATGGCTGTACTAATTAACATTCTCATTAAGACTGTTTGAGAGTTTCTATCGCTAGCATTCATTTTTCTTACATTTTTGAGAATTATCGTAACTGTGGTGAGGTGATGTCCTATTATGATTTTTTAATTACTTTTCCCTGATGCTCAGTGACATAAGGCATCTTTTCAAATATAAAGAACTGTGTGTTTTCTTTGAAAAATGTCTGCTTAAATATTTTTACCGGTTTCATTTGAAATTACTTGTCCTTTTTGCTATATATTTTAGTTTCTTACATATTCTGGGTATTAACCCCTTGTCATAAGTACAGTATGCAAATACCATTCCATATATCATTTCTTCATGTTTTGCTGATATAGAAGCTTTTTAAAAATTTGATATAATTTCTTTTGTCTATTTTTGCTTTTATTTTCTGCCTTTCTGAGACCCTATTCAAAAAATTATTTCCCAGTCTAGTGTCTTGAAGCATATGCTTACCTTTTTAGGTGCAGTTTTCATACTTTCAAGACTTCCACTTTAATCTTTCAGTTGATTGTGAATACTAAGAGACTGAGGTTGATGTTTATTCATGTGCAAGGAGTTACCCAGTTAGGTCCACTACATTTTACTAATGTATGTCTTGGTTCTTTGTAAAATTCAGTTAGTTATAAATGCATTGATTTTTTTCTGAATACTCTGTTCTATTGAGATATGTTTTCTACTTTTATGCTAATATCATGCCCTTTACTATAGATGTGTAATTTAGTTAGAAGCTAGTTAATGTGATGTCTCCAGCATTTTTTGTTGTAGTTTTTTTTTTCCCTCAAGCTTGCTTTGGCTCTCAGATTCTTTTGCACTTTCATTCAAATTTTAGAAGATTTTTTTTTGTTCATTTCTGTAAGACATGATTGCAAACAAGGACAATTTAAATTTTTACTTTTTTGAATGCTATTTATCCTTTAATCTTGCCAGAAGGTTGTCAGTAGAACTTCCACGCTCTACTGGACACCTTGTAGAAGTGGACACCTTGCTGGGCCCATATGGTATGGCAGTGACGATTAAACTCCGAGCCTCATGTGTACCGGGCAAACACTCTGTCACTAAACTGAAGCCTCAGGTCTTTCCTGCGTCCCAATTTTAGAGGGAAACCTTTCAATATTCAATGAAATCGGTATGTCTCAAGGAATTAGGATACATGGAAGTGTATTTTTATAATGTGAAGACAATTAAATTATATAGCAAGAAAATATATTTTGGGTAATATACTAAGTGGTAAATCAGTGTTATTGTTATTGACATTGATCAATAGTAAGAAAAATATGAAAGAAGATTCACAGTATATCCTCTAAGAAATATTTAATTATCTTAAACCAGAATGTATCAGGAAATAGGATATATTGATGACTTGAATATATATATTTGAAAATATTAAATATGAATTTCACATTTGAAGATCTTGTATCACAAGATTATGGAAGTTATGAAAAATATTAAGAACATTTGAGTAGATATTCGATAACATTTATCATTCTTTCAACTACAGTATATTCGGTATTTTTTTTAATGGGTCACCAGAAAAATAACATATTCAGAAATACAGTATATTCCATTAAAACAACTGCGGTGTGAAAAATACTCAACAAGAAAAAAAATTATTGATTTACTTAATTTGTGCATTCTTTTAATGATCCTTAAAGTCTACAAATTTTTTATTCTAAATAAAATTTGTGTTTGCTCCTTTAGCTATATTTCAATTCATAAAAATATTTATAAAATATTTATAAAATTTATAAAAATATATTTTAAATGTTACACTGTCTATACACAATTTATATTTGCACATAAATCATAGGCAACAACTGTATTTTACATATAAAATATTAACTACTTTTGATATATATTCTAAATATTTGTTTCTGTATACATTATGTTATATATTCTATGGATATTTTGTTTAGGTACAATCCAATTTAGCACACACTTATATGAATTCATTAAGTGCCTTTAACTGTTTCTCATGAATGTAACAAATACCATTAATGTTTCTATTTAATGGCGAGGAAACTGACTCTCGAATATCTTCAGCTGTCTGGGACCACGCAGCTGCCAGATCCCCTAGGTACACCAGCGTCTGCTGACTCAGGGAAAAACGCGGTAGAACTTTAGTATTCTTCTCTGTGAAATCCCTTAGCAGCACTGATTCAACAACAGAATGATTTGAAAGCAATTCTAACACACGTGGCCTGTACCACTGACTGCTTGAGATAAACATTTGAGTAAATGTTACAAAACTCGAAAATAAATAATGTATATAAAAGTGACCAGGACAAAGGCAGGGACTGCTGGTGAACACTTCTGACTTTACCCATTTGTTACTTTTTAAAGATTCAAGAATGTATGATATATACATTAAGTATGTATTCAGTCTTAATTCTCTTAATCATTATACTGACATTTAGGCTGACATTTAGGTTACTATTTTCTTTAAAAGTATAATCTCAAAGAAAACAGGATATTCAAAGTTCCAGTCAAAGTAGGCCTATTAATTAGGGTAGAACTCCAATAAAATTTCTGACATCCTTAAAATAGTTAATTATGTACCATATCTGATAAGCTATACTCTAGGAAATAATACTATCATTTATGTTACTCATACTAGGTATCATTATTATTAAAACACAGAAAGGACAAATAATGGGGGCCAGTGGCAAAGCGCTGCTTTAAGTATATGTGAATATCTACACATACCTAAATTATAAATAAATGTACTGAATAATATGAGAAACACAACCATAACACAAGCAGGATTTTCTTGCATAGAAACTTTGGGGAATAACCGTGGTACATGATTCCTATGTAAGATACTCTGATACCTTAAAACTTCACTCAGCATATTAATGTTCACAAATCATTTGTCCATTTAATTCTTTCTTCTTCCCTTATCTCATAGGTCCCACAAAATGTGGGTCATTTGGAAAATTTTATTTTAGATATTTGTGCTAGACAATGTTATAAAATAAAAATCTCACATAACAAGAAGGAATGTTTCAATCATGAAAGATTTTCAAATTTATATCTAAAATATCTGCAAATTTGATAATATTTAATGTTGATTTGTTCCACTTACATATTTCAAGTTATGATTGTTGTTAATTTAAAGATCACAGAAAAATATGAGCTAGCAAAATAAGAAACACATAAGTAAATTATCACATTAAAAGTTGTTATCATAGTAGTATATACAAAGCTGTTTTACGAAGAAATCTTGATAATTATATACGTATGTATTTATGTCTGTATATCATGCATACATATGTGAGTTCATGTAATATATTTGCATACTCAATATGTTTTAATAGAGTCTCACATAAATATAGAGACTCAGAAAAGATAAAGAAAAGAAAATACAGATATATGAATACACGGGATAGAAATATAAATAGAGGCAGAGATGGTACATTCGTGCATTTTCTAAAAGACTATCTGTGCCAACATGAAAGAGTTAGATTCTAATAAAAATGCATCCATAATCTAAAAAAATATTCCATAGACTACCACTGAGATTTGCTTCATTTTAGCTAAATCAATAACGCATTAAACACCAAAGGAATGATGAGTCTTGATAATGAAATAAGAATTAATCTGTACATATAACAAGTAGACACATCATATAACTTATAATGTCGTGAAATATTTCTAAAATTGCTAAGTTTTGGTGTTTAAACTGAGATATTTGCTATATATTTTGCTGGAACCAGATTTATATTTGCTTTCAACACTGCTAAAAATGTGGATCAATACTGGTAATAAATCTTTAAATGCTTTTTAACCTTACAAGCTCTTTATAAGCTGAAGGATAATCAATAAACAGGGTAGAAAAACTGCTTGTGATTTATCTTTTAAGACAGTGTTACTCTATGACTTAATGCCAATAACTCTGAATACAAATGCCACAATCAATTTTTCCTGAAACATTATTTGAACAGATAAAAAATATTAAATAATCATTTTATTCACAAATTTACTAGATTATATTTAATCACAATAATATTTAGCTATTTTATGTGTGATGCTGTAGAAAAAGGGAATAAATTTATTCCACTATGGCATTTTTTCTGACTGGATATTACTAATTTTCAGGATGTATTTATAAAGCTGATACCAAATCAAATGTGAAATTTTTTAAAATTGCAGTGGCTCTTGTAAACACATTTTTATATTTAAGGATCAAGGGAAAATTAAAAGACAGTAAATGTAAAAGAAATTTCACATTTTGTGTCAGCTTAATAATCTTTTAAAATTAATTTCTATTTTATATTTCTTTATAATGATTTCTAAGTCTATAACTGCATCTCACAATTGATTTGCTGAGGCAAGCAGAAATTTTTATTTTCATTTTAAATTCTTACTATAGTGATGATTTCCTTATAATGTTTAAGATTCATGCTTGCTTTTATTATTTAACAATTGATGAAGTTTCATGAATTATTTAATAATCTTAAACTTTATCATATAAAGAATGAATCCTAAGTGCATAAATAAAAAACATTTAAGAAGACAAGGAACCACAAAATGGAATGCAAATTGCAAAAATGATCTGACTTTATGAGAAACATGTGAAACACCCTCACAGAAGGAGCAAGCAAAAAAAAAAAATCACTCTTGACATAAATAATTAATCATTGGGAAATGATGAATTTTTTTAAGATTAAAAGAAAGAAGAATATATGCTAATTCCAATTCCATACATGTGCACACTAGGATTGGAAAATGAATGACCTGGGCAGCTAAAGCTGAGATTCAGATTTCTCCTCTATAGCTGTGGAAGGCTGCAGACGAACACAGAGCAAGTGTAGAACAGTACTTCAGAATTTGGCTAGATTTGGAGACAGCAATATGAACTCATGCTACTTAAACCATATGTAACACAATTAAGAACTATGCTAATACAGTAACGGCTACCGTAGAAGAATTGTAATTGCGTTGATCATGATCTCTGGAGATACAATCTGAATGTCAAATCTACACCATCTGAATATTGAAATCTTGGAAGATTAAAATCTTTAAAGTCCAAAATTATGCAAATCATAATCCTAAAAGACTAGATGTTTGTAATTCTGAGAGCTGAAATCCAAAGAACTGCAGTTTCTATTGAAAAATATAAGGCTATGTAGAAAGTTGAAATTGGGGGAAGGGATTCTGTGTTTTTGGTTGTACACAGGACAGTGATCAAATAATTCAGTGATGCATTACTTCTGCCCCTTACAAAAGCATGTATAAAATCTAATTTGATGCTTTGATGGATTTTGAAGAAAGATGTGAATTTCAATTTAATCCCAGACTGTAATCAGAGAACTGTAAATATATGAAATCACTGTGTTTTGTGGTTTTTAAAAAAATTATATTTTTAACTGAGACATAAAAACAAAAATTATACATATTAATGGGGCATAATATGTTTTCATACATGTATGCATTGTTTTAATTTTAAACAAGTAAAAAATATCTCCTCAAAAATATCCACAGCTCTTCTTAGTGAAAACTTTCAAAATTTTTTCTGCTAGTTGTTTTCCTCCCCTAATATAATGGTAAATCAACATCTACAGTCATGCAACTTCACCATAAAATACCAGAACTTCTTTGTCATATCGGACTGGGACTTAGTACCCATTAATGACTATCCTGCCAAAATTCAGGAAGCTTTAATTAATTAAAGTAAAAAAAAAACAGAATAAAACAGTGACATTAATGACTGGTCTAAAAAAATTATTATATTGCATAATAGGATAAAAGCATTTATTCCACTGCGTGTCTGTTCAGTCACCAGCACTGTTTCTGATATATCCATCATTTAAGAATGCACATTAAAGAGTTGAGTATACCTAATGCAAATACAGAATAATGCCACAAAAGATAAGAAAATTTAACTGGGAATATTCTTGTTTGTGTGTACGTAATTATAGAAGACTTTTTTATAAAAGCAGTGGCATCCGGAAGATTAATGGACAGAAAATGATTCCCTAAAAAATAAAATGAAACATATTTTCATTTTATGGAAGACTTCAACATACAACTATGAGTAGCTTTTATGTGCCACCTATATGCAACTGCCATAGTCTAACCCTATAATTACCTTTCCTTCTTTCAAATTTCTATTTTAGATTTCTAAAAGTTTTAAATGTTTTTCATATCAGAATTTTAAGTTATCAGCAATTTTTACATATTGCTCTTCTATGTGTTTCATCTTTGCATCATTTTCACTGTGGAGGTATAATTACATATTATACCGGATTTATAGATTCCTAATGTGTCTTTTACAACTTTGTCTCTCGAGAGTTCATCAAACGGTTGATGTGTGTGAGCATTACACAGGATAATGGAATTTTCTTAGTAACTGCAGAGATATCATTTTTATATACCTACATTTGCAAAAGATAAAGTTTTTTGAGTTTTCAGATCTTTGGGCAAATGGATAGGGTGCTGCTGTGTAGATTTGCCATGTTCGTACATGTTTTCCAAACAAATATATTTTTAAAAATTAAAGAAATGCTTTTTAAAAATAATTTTTGATTCTTTTTTAGGATTGCATACATAGAAACTTAATATTTTGAAATTTTACAATCTAGCAATTTTAGACTACAGATTTTGATATTCTAACTTTTCAACATTCAGATTTATGGCATTTAGAATTGGAACTTCTGAAAACTTCAAAAGTATTTTAA
The DNA here is from genome assembly GCA_004027295.1 of Dolichotis patagonum. Classification (NCBI taxonomy): domain Eukaryota; kingdom Metazoa; phylum Chordata; class Mammalia; order Rodentia; family Caviidae; genus Dolichotis; species Dolichotis patagonum. The sequence continues at coordinate 19,055 of PVJX010025320.1, read as the reverse complement.
AAGCAAAAATAAAATAACTGAATAATATAAAGAAATAAAAATTTATTTTTCTACCAAAAATGAATGTAATGAAATGAGGCAAATTTTATGTTTGTATAAACAAGTAAACTGCATTATTCTTCTAAATGTTATTGAAAATTTATCAAGGTAGCTAATAAGTAATCATTAATTGAAATACCTGATAGTGGTCAATGGTGATTTTAAAATTTATTTGAAAACCAAAATTACTCATGTTCAAAATTCTCAACAGTTCCTCTCAGAGTGTGTACATGTGTTACTTCCTACATAACCAAATATACTGTGAAAATTTCACCAGATGCCTGAGAAATATCCCTCATGATATATAGTATAAATTTGGCATATGTCTTATCATCATCATTTCATATCATTAATTGGGTAGATATAGAGTTCAATATTCTTGAATATGTAAATATAAAACTAAATACATATACAGTGAGTTTACAAATTCAGACTAAAGTTAGATATAAAAATATAATATTCTCATTAGAGTATATCTAGTAGTTATTGATTTTAGATATTGCCTTTTTCTCCCTGGTAGTCCTTTATTTTTGTGTTTTCTTTTTTTATGACACTATCTTTACTAAATACCAATGCATTTCAGGCAGTTAAGTAATGTCCTTTTGTCTTTCTTGTTTGGTGACATATTAGTATATTTTTATGTTTAACCATTTTTAAAATTAAAAAAATAAAAAATTATTATTTTGTTCACTGTCATTACTTTTTAACAAACTAGTTATATATAAAATTACATTCTGATTCTGAGCCTTCCTTAGGAAATAATAGGGACATTTGATTTGAAAAACAGATCCTTTAGAAACCTGAGAGTTTCATTTCCTTATATTGAAAATGTGTTTTCCGCTATAAAGAAGTTACAGTTTAGTTTGTAAAGTGGATAATATATAAATGTTCATAAGATTAAGTAGTAGTGTTGTAATTTACAAAAATATTTAAAACTAAAATATATAAAGAATTCAAATTAAAGGAAGACAATTTTATGGGCACATATTTCTGTGGTATCTTCAATGTAATAATACACAGAAAGCCTTTCTTAGTCTCCAAAAGATTGCTTAGTCCACCAGAGAAATGTTGACATTTACCTGTGCACAGAGTACACAATCTCCAAATGTCTACTGTGGTTAAGAAATCTGATGTTGAAAAGACTTTAAAGTTCTTCTTGGTGCCCAAACTCTTCATTTTTCCTGTCTTGCCAACTGGGACAGACAGAGATTTTTCATGCAGTTTTATGCAGACTTTGAACCTGACCAGGGAATTAGTCATTCAATTGCATTTCAGAATCATCAGGTTTTAACCATAATTTTGGCTCAATTGTAAAAGTTGTCTTAATTTTGAATTCTTAAATATGTATCATAATTCTTTAATGTCAAAGAACATCCACTTTGCTATCCTCCCATGCAAATATTTTGAGTATTTCTCTGCTATTTTGCCAGCTTTTCACGCAAACTTTAACAAATTTATATGTTGAGTAGATTGTTGCATATTTACTATGATGCATGAGAGTTATATCTAGTCTCATCTTTACATATCTTTGTCTACCTCACCTCTGTGTCAAATCATACAATGAAGTAATTCCATACAGCAATCTGATTATTTTGATTTTAAAAATTTTTATTTTGATATGTTTAAAATACACAGTGAGAAGCCTGAGCTGTCTGGGACTGCTGCTGCTGGGCCCACCCTTCCACTGGGAACATCGCAGAAGCCCACTGCAGGCCTGAGCTGCCGCGGACTGCCACCACTGGGCCTGCCCCTTGGGGAACCCGTCCGTCTCATGGACCTAGTACTGCAGTTGATCTCTGGATCCAACCCCTTCTCCCAGAATCTTGGACTACAGTGGATTACTGTGCTGGCTGGATGAGAGACTCAGGAACCCCTCACCCAAACAGAAGACCTCAGCAAGCTCCAGTCAGTGTGGTGAGTTTGTCCCTAAAACAGAGGTCTGCAATGGTAAATAGGAGAAGAAGTGAAACTCCCTCCATCTGTAAGACCTTTGCACAGCTGGCAAGAGAGTGGGTAACCCCTTCCCCCACACAGAGAACATTAGACAGGTTGAGGAGTGCACCAATAATGAGACCCACAACTTAGAGAAAATTCAAAGAGCTTATGAGACCCCCAGTAACACAGTAGGGCCTCAGCTGACATAAACACTATAGCCAGGGAGATCTGGTGACCTGCAGCAACCTGAAGATATAACAACAGAAGGAACTAAGAGTTGCCTTACATCAATTCTTCTAGGCCAGTTAGCCCAGAAAGAATATAGGACTCACCCAACAGGCCCTGTAAGAAGATTTCAGGAGACTGGATCTCCTCTTCATTGTGGTACTCAGCAATTTGACAAACATCAACCACACAGTAGGACCCTAAAATTCACACTACAGACAGTTGTGACTGTTGAGATAGAAAAACCAGATATTTACCCAAAAGGTGAAAATGACTAAATGAAAAGGCAAAATGCAATCTCAAACATTTAATCCATCAGGAGCAAGTACAGGTGACAATGTAATAGAGGACTTTAAGTCACACACCAGAAATCTCTGAAAAGATAGCAAATGAAGTAAAGAAACAAATACATGGGGCTATAGAGAAACTCCAATTAGAAATAATGTCTTATGTAAAGATGGAAAAAACAAACTTAGTAAATGAGTTGCTCAATATAACTAGAGAAGAAATAGATTTAAAAAATTACAGGATCATGGGAAATTGACTGAAACCTTGAATGAACAATGCAGAAAACAAGCAGAATCCATGAAAAAAATTCAAAGAGATTCCCAAGAAACAAAAAATTGTATTGAAATCCTGAAAAATTGTTTAAATGAAGCTGTGAGTAGAAATTCAGACCTTGAGGACAGGATCACAGATAGTGGTCAAGAAAGGGTGGAACTTATAAAAACAACAAAGCAGCATGAAATGACAATCCAGCAACTTCAAGATGATGCCAGGAGAAACAATGTTAGAGTAATAGGCATCAGTGGGGAGGCAGAAGACAGCACAAGCCATTCACAGAAGTAATGGCAGAAAATTTCCCAAATATGGGGGAAAAATTTGATATACAAGTAAGTGAGGCATACAGAATGCAAACAGTCATAACCAACATAAATCTACACCCAGACATATAACAATTAGGATTTCAGACCTAGAACATTAAAACAGAATACTAAGAGCTGTTACAGAAAAGACACAAATAACTTCTCAAGGAAAGCCTATTAGAATCACAACAGACTTTTCAGCACAAACCTTCAGGTTAAGATGAGCTTGGAGTGAAATATTTCAGGTCCTTTCAGCACGAACCTTCAGGTTAAGATGAGCTTGGAGTGAAATATTTCAGGTCCTAAAAGAAAACAACTTTCAACCCAGACTGATGTACCCAGCAAAACTGTCTCTCAAATTTAATGGAGAAACAAGAAATTTCCATGACAAAGAACAACTGAAGAAATTCATGTCCACTAAACCAACCTTAGAAAGAATGCTGAAAGATATCCTAGATAGAGCTAAAAATGACCATGATCTCCTGAACAACAACAGAAAGAAACCACAACACTGGACAAGAAATTAAACAAGGGAAAAAAAGCAGGAAACTAACAATAGTAACACAACATGTCAAAGTCAATCCAGTACATATCAGTGATATCCATATATGTAAATGGGCTCAATTCACATATCAAAAGAAACAGGTTGATGGAATAAATCAAGAAACAGGATCCCACAATATGCTGTATACAAGAAACACATCTGACTCAAAAAGAGACTCATAGATTAAAAGTCAAAGGATGGAAAACAGTATTCCATGCAATAGGAACACAGAAAAAAGCAGGGGTAGCTATTCTGTTTGCAGAAAATTGAACTTCAAACCTAAAAGGATTAAAAGAGATAAAGAAGGCCACTACATACTTATTAGTGGAAAACTACAAGAGGAAGAACTAACAATTATAAATATATGTGCACCAAATACAGAAGCACCCAACTATATAAGATAAATACTGATGGACATGAAAAACCAAATACACAAGAACACAATTGTAATAAAAGAACTTAACACCCCACTGTCATGAAGAGATAGGTCAACTAGACAAAAAGCCAACAAAGAAATAACAGAACTGAATCATACCTGTGAGTGAATGGACTTAGTGGATGCTTACAGAGTGCTCACCCAACCACATCAAAATATATGTTCTTCTCAGCTGCACATTGGTCATTCTCCAAAATAGACCATATATTAACCCATAAAGCATTATTTTATTTTTTTTTTATCGGTACCTGGGATCAAATTCATGACTACACACTTGCAAGGCAGGTACTTGTGCTGCTGAGCTAAATCCCCAGCCCAAAGCATTCTTAACTAAATGCAAAGGGAGCGAAATTATCCCATGTATAATATCTGATCATAGCACATTGAAATTGGAAATCAATGGTAAAATACACAGTGATTATATTCAACTTGAGAATTTATACACTATTGTAAATATGATAGTCAGGCTTGAGGCCAGTTATATGTAGTGTAAAATTTTATTTTAGCTTTTTTTTTATTTGAGAAAAATAATGCAGTGTTTTTTACTTTTGGAATAAGAAAACCAGCAACAGTGCTTGGTTAGGGAAAAAATTCATGATTATAAACTTGCATGAGATCAGAGGTATGTGTCTGTATATTTGCATTTTAATCAATGACATCATGAATATTCAGGATTTTTTTTAATCTAAAGTTACACTCTGTCATTTGGTAATGCCTTCATTTAACTGTCCATTGAGTAACAATATTGCCTGCAGTGGCTCAAACATTATATTGAAACACAAGTAAAATTCAGAAAAAGGTAAGAAAGCATGTATTTCTCATCTCTCTGGTCCCCTCATTGAATAGTTGCACAGTTAACTCATAAATGCCACCAGACCTGTCTTCCTGAGCTTAATTGTTCATATACCTGACCTTAACAAATGATTCATTACAAAACTGAAAGCATTTTAACTACTTTAGTCTTGTCAGAATAAGTCCCTTGAGGTTTGAGTAATGTACAACCTTCCTTTAAGTACATGGGTTTTCAAGAGACTGATAGATGACTCAATGAACATTAACTGGTGCTGGAGAAAAGAAACAGAGAAACATGGAATTTGAACTCTAGTATCTCACATGAATTACTAAGATATGTAGAATCCACTCGGGTGAATACCAACCATCTACTTACATAACCGAAGAAATTCACTTACTCCTGTGCACCAAGAAAAAGCTTCCCCCTCTACTGTATCAAAGTGCAGTTACAGAAACTCTGGTTTATGATTCAGCAGTGCTCATAAAATCTTGGTAAAGTATATAGGTCTAACAGACTGGATACTCATTCACTAGATAAGCAACATATACTTAAGAAAGGAGAACAGAAAAATATGTAAAAAGAGGCAATATTATTGATGCTTATTAAATCTAAATTTTGATGGTCCTTACAGATCTTCTTACCAGGATTTATAATCTATTTTCCCAGCTCTTAGATGTGAGTTGCCTTCAAAATCTACTTTAGGTAAAAATATGTGGTAGACATTGCATATGCAAACTGAGATTCCAAGAGACTACACCCACTTCTGCTTTATCTTATAACTACTACTTAAAAATCTTTTTTTTCCCCATGTAATTATTGTCCATTTGTACTTCTGCTTAGAGGTGTCTATGAACTTATATTGTCTATTTTGAATTGGATCTTTTATTTGGGGGATCTATATTTTGCAAGTTCTTCATATATTCTAGATATTGGTCCTCTGTTTAAAGAGTAGCTAGCCAAAAATATTTTCATTCTGACTATTGTATCTTTGCTCAGTTGTTTTCTTTTGTGTGTGGAAACTTTTACATTTTATGTGATGCCATTTGTTGTTTCTTGGTGTTACTTCTTATGCCACTCAGAATCTGTTCAGAAAGTCCTTGCCTACCATTGTGTCTTAAGAGTTGTACATTTTATGTTTCAGTAGGTTGTTTCTGTTTTAGTATTTACATTACTGACCCATTTGGATCTTAATTTAATATTGGTGAGAAATATGGGTCTCATGTCAGTCATCCACCTATGGACAGCCAGCTGTCCTAGCACCATTTGTTTCACAGACTCCTGTTCCTCCTCCACATGTTTTTGGTACTTTTATGAAGGATTGGATGATAGAATGTGCCTAGAGTTATTTCTATATCTTTATTCAGCTCCGATGACATACATGTCTGTTTGTCAGGTATTATTATGTTTTCATGACCATAACTGTGTAATATAAGTTAATTGGGGACCCCTGCAGTGATGCAGTGATCCCTCCGGTCTCCTGTTAGGTGTTACAGTGCAAAGTGAGAGAGAAAGAAAAATAATGAGAGAACATGACAGTACAGCAGGCACCTGGGATGACCAGTTGTTCACAGGGAACACAAGGCCAGAACCTTGGCATATATTGACTGAGGGGTATAATTTAGAAGGGGAGTATCCAGTGACTCAGTGGGTGAAGGTGGTTTATGCTAAGAAAGATCTTATCCTGGAGTGTCTTTAGTCTTAGTGGTTTTAGTCTTAGTCTTTGTCTAAGTGGGTGGGAAATGATGGCCCACTCCTAAAGACTCAATGGAAATCTCAAAAGGGTAGTACCTATAATCCCAAGCATCTGTTCATCTCTTAGAGAAATTTGCAGAATTAGCCATTGTGAATTTTTGGTGCACAATGTAAATTGAAATTCAGGATTTTGGTATCTCATGTTCTTATTGCCTAGGTTTGCTTTTGATATGCTGTTCTGGTTCCATTTGAATTTTAGGATTGTTGTCTTTAGTTCCCTGAGGAGTGCTCTTAGCATCTTGATTAGAATTATGTTAAATTTTGAAAATGTGTCCACTTTAACAATACTGGTTGTGCATTTACTGATTTCACATTTAAACTTTTTTTCTGAAGTACTGTACTTTTCATTATATACATATCACTTCCTCAATTAAATTAATTTTAGTACTTTTTTCTTAAAGCTATTGCTCATAGTACTGTTTTGCTAGTTTCTTTCTCAGTGAGTTCATTATTTTGTATATTAAGTTTGTATGCTGCTATCTTGTTAGATTTGGTTATTCCAATAATATTTCTGTAGAATTGTTTTGATCTTTTATGTAAAGGATATTATTGCTTAACAATAAGGAGAGTTTAACACCTTCTTTTCCTACTCATATCTTCCCCATTCATTTTTTGCTCTAACCAGATTGCTCTAGCTTATGTTTTGAGTACTACATTCAGTAAGAGTAGTGATTATGAAGAATACTGATATGAAAACCTTTATCATAAGCAGATTGTCTTGGTTACTTTTCTCTTGTTGCTCAGACAAAATACTTGCATCTCAAATGAAGGAGCAAAGGTTTACTTAGCACACACTTTGTGGAGGTTTCAGTCGTAATCATCTGACTTTGAGGCAGGTTGGCATGGCACAGGGGTACCAGGCAAGGCAGCAGCAGACAGCAAGAGCAGCAAGAGCAGAAGGGGCAAGGGAAAGATCAAGCCTTTTCTTCTCCCTTACAGCATATATAGGCCACACCCATCAGGTGGGGGTAGCACTCATGAAATCTCCATGCCCTCCTCTTGCACAAGATGAGGACATTTACAAAGTGAGGACCCTGGGCCCAGCTGAGGCACTTAGTTAAACTTCTAAACTTCTCAAGCTGACATAATGCATCAACCATTAAACTGATTGTATCAAGGTAAGTTTGCTTGATAGCTATTTTCTTCAGGATTTTTGTCATGAACAGTTGTTGAATTTTGTGGAAGACTTTCTGCATCTATTGAGATGATCATGTAATTTTGGTGTTTGCTTAAGTTTATGTGATTATGTTTATTGATCTGCATAAGTTCAAACATTCCTTTTACCTTGGGATAAAGCCTACTTGCTTATGATGATATTTTCAATGATATTTTTAATACATTCTGTTGTCAAAATCTTGTTGAGGGTATCCATGCTCATTAAATGTATTGGCCTATGGTTTTCATTTTACATTGATCCTTTCTATTTTATTACTCTAGGGTTCATTAATTTCTACTCTAATGTTTATAAATTTTTTGCTTGTATTAATTTTGAATTGTTCTAGTTTTTTTCTAGGTCATTAAAGTTTCTTATTAGGTTATTTATTTGTGTTCACTCTGTTTTTATGATGTTGGTATTAACTCTTATAAATTTCCCTCATGAGATCACTTTCATTGTGGACTATACATACTGGTATGTTTTCCTGAAATTACCATTTGATTCTAGGAATTTTCTACTTTCTTCCTTTATTTCTTCTGTGACCTATTAATTATTAAAGAATGATTGTTTCATCTCCATGGTTTTGCATAATATATGTAGTTTGTTATATATTTTCATTTTCATTGCACTATGATTTCATAAATTTCATGGAATAATTTTGATTATTTTGTAATTACTTTAGCATGCTTTGTGGGCTAATGTGTAGACTGCTTTCCAGAAAATTCCATATGTTGCTGAGAAGAAAGTGCCTTGTAATGTTGACAGTGGGAACACCTTAGATACAGTAGCAGGTAAGTTCATTTATCTAAAAATGTATGTCAAGTGTAATATTTCATAGTTGATTTTTTTGTCTGTTTGATCTCCATGTTTGTAATAGTGTGGCACTGAGGCTTGTAAGTATAATTATATTGATGTTAACTGATACTTTCTGTCCAGTTTTTTTATGAAGATCAGTGTGCCAATGTATACATTTATTTGTTATTTCTTCCTATTCAAGTGTTCCCTTATCCATTATGTAATGACTTTCTTTGCTCATTTGATCAGTTTTGAATTGAAGTTCACTTTTTCTGAAAATAACATAACTATTCCAGTTTGGTATTGTATCTGTTTACAAAGCATATTGTTTTCCATCTTTTAATTTTTTATCTATGAATTTCTTTTTTGATTAAATGTATCTTTTATGCATAATACTCTTGGGTTTTGATTTCTGGTCCAAAATATCAATCTATGTGTTTTGACCACAAAGCAGAAACTAGTCAAGTTGAGAGTAAGTATTAAAAGCTACTTATTTCTGTTACTGCATTATTTTTCTCTTGAGGATTCCTCTTGTTTCCCTTATGCATAACAGATCATGAGGTAGGATGTGCTCATTCCCTTTGCAGTGTTGGCATCATTAGACTTCTTGTCTCTTAAACATATTTTTTTAATTTAGCATTGCTACCTTGGTATTTACATTTATGAATATCTTAATGTGCTTTTGGTCATGGAAACACATTATTTCTCTATCAATTTTAAAAGATAATTTTGCAGGATATATCACCCTGGTTTCTGAAGTTCTGCCTGTCTTTCTTTCTTTCTTTCTTTCTTTCTTTCTTTCTTTCTTTCTTTCTTTCTTTCTTTCTCTTTCTTTCTTTCTCTCTTTCTTTTTCTTTCTTTCTTTCTTTCTTTCTTTCTTTCTTTCTTTCTTTCTTTCTTTCTTCTTTTTGGTGGAAGGAGAGCTTGAAACATTTACTCAAATCTGTCTTGTACTTTAAGGTTTGTGTTGTAATTTTTAATGATTTGCCTTTACAAGTGATTTGTTGCTTTTCTCTAATACCTTTTAAAACTCTGTCTTTATTTTGAACTTCCAACATGATGACTATGATTTCTCCTATGGAAATTGTATATGCTCATGGTTGCTGGTGTTTTGTATGCCTTGTTACATATATGTTAAGTTCTTTCTCCATACTTGCAATTTTTTGCTTTTATTTATTTTAAAAGTTTATATCATTAATTCTACCTTCTGATTTTTCACTAGTTTCAATTAACCTTATGTTAGTATTTTTTGGGGTCATTTAGCAACTATTGATTCATATTCCATGTTATCTTGTGATTGTTAAGGTATCTCAAGATGTATGGTCCCTGATTAACACTCTCTTCTAAATCTGATGTTCTGCTCCCACACTGCTCACTTCTGCTGCCCATATTTTCAATACAAATTTTTGTCTCCTAATTCTTGTTTCCTGTATCTTTTCATGGGCCCTAACGCTTTGCTAAACTGTTCATTCATATTTTGTATTTTTTAAGCTCAGTTAGATTTTTATGAGTGTCTCTGTAAACTTACTTTTAATTTTATTAAGTACGTTACCTGTTTAAATGTATCATTCTCATCTTCATGAGTGCCTTATAAATGTTTTGAGATTTGTATTGCTGATTGTTCAAAGTGGTAAAATCTGACAGGTAGATACCAAAAGCTACGTTTTTTGGAAGTTAGCCCATACTGATAAACAGTTTTAGCCATCTACTTTTGACCAGAGGAATTCAGCAGCCTGTGAATTCTTGTCCAGTTAGATGTTTACTAATATAGACTTAAAGTTTTTCATTTAATAGTTATGATTTCTGCTGTGTTTCCTGTCATTCCTAGTTAACAGCTAAAACATAAGATGCAGATTTATTGAAAACTTTGGATCCTGGCCATCTACTGTTTGGTCATATTTGAGACTGACATCAATCTGAGCAGGAAACACGTTCACATTGAATTTTAATGCATTCATTTTCTCTGGGCCAGTTTCCTTTATTTGGCATTCAGAAAGACCTCAGAGAATACTAGAAATTCATTTTTAGTAATCTTATATTATCCTCTTACTGACATTTGCCTTGTTGCATTTAGAAAAATTAAATATTCATATAATGTGTTACTAAATACCACAAAGAATAGCCAAAAAATACTCAAGTGATCTCAAAATTCTGCTGTTCATTTTATAATAATTAATAAGAATAATGAAACTACATCATTAATATCAATATTAGTAATTTATGTATTAGTAATTAGTGTATAAATGGTCAAAATTTGTCCTAATGATTTATGTCATGTTAATAAGTTTCCTCAACTGTCCATTTGGTTTTAATTCCCTCATTTCAGTTTCTTTTAATAATCGAACACTTCCATGTCGCTAACATTTTCAACAACTGGGCTACTTTCCTTTGCCCTTTGTATGGTAGGGAACTCAGAGACTCAAGTCTGCTAGACAAGCACACATTATTATCTTGGCACTAATTTTATAGCACTCACATCCTATCAGTATGTAAAAAAAGACTAATTCAAAATTTTATTTTCTGAATATTAGTGATTACTTTTCCAAACTAATACTGTTTATGAGTGTGCTTTATTAATGGACATATGAAATGAAGGTTAATTACTTCAATGATTATGTTTATACTACAGATAGTTTTATTTTTAAACATACAAATAGAGAAAGATAATTGGACACACTAATTTATCATCTTTTGTAAAAAGCAGTTGCATGGAAATTTTCACTATTCAGTCTTACGATTAATATACTGTGTCAACTTGAGCAGTTTAGAAATTTAACAGAGACACTCAGCAGGGAGCTAGGGTTCTTCCTTTGTAGATACCCTCATCCTGTGAAAAGGAGGCAGGCATATTGTGTAATACAGCCACCCTGAAGGGAGGGAAGGGATGGTGGCCTGTGTACAGTATAAGGTAGAAGAGGCTTGTTTTCTCATTTTTGCTCTGGCTGCTGGCTTGAAGTGATATCCCAGCACCACACCACCCTGCCTTGAAACCAACTGACTATGGACTGAAACCTCCAAAACCCGTAAAATAAATAAACCTTTTCTTCCTTAATTTTGAGTGTCAGGTATTTTGTCCCAGCAATGAGAGAAAAGTACAAGTAACCAAGACATTTACTTAGGCATGCAATTGTCTCATTAATATAGAAAGTGGAATATTTTTCTTGAAAACTTATTTTCTTTCTTAGTTTTATTTCATCTTCTTTAAGTGAGGCTACAAAACTTAGTACATTAGTGTGTACATGCATACACACTTGTAAGTGTACTCAACAGTTCTTGCTGGTAACCAGTAAAGGACAGGCATAGTCAATTTATGTTTCGGTGCTGGATATCAGAACTGTTATCTGAAGAAATTAACTGTTTTGGAAGTAATATTTTGTACACATAAAACACTTTAGCATTGTGAATTGTAGTTTCTTTGTAATGTACTACAGCAGAAAAAGGAACAGTAACAAGTTCTCAGAATATAACTTTATTTTAATAAAAACAAACAACTTGCGTTTTTAAATTTTAATCATTTTCTTTCTTGAGAGAAAGGGAAATTAGAAAGAAATCTCTGCTTTTTCTAGATCTTTCAAAGACTTGAGAGTACACTTAACAAGAAAGTAAAACTATCTTTTTTTTTTTTTTTTACTATTCAGATCTGGAAATGAGCATTCTAGGCTTAATTTCGAGTTATCAGCATGTGCTTTAAGGGAAAAAACCCCTTTTTTTCTCCACCAGAAGGACAGATTTTCAGAGAATCCTGTCAGATATTTAGTAATATGATTGCAAATAATTCCACTTAAGTGGATTAACAACACAATCATAATATAAACAGCTAAATCATGTTACTTCTTGTAATCAATTCACATTTTGAATTTAATAATGTGCATAATTGTTTATATTTGTGTATAAAATTACAGAAAGTCATCACAAATGTCAGAATTGATATCTCATGTTCTTGATTTAACCATGAGTAGAGAAGAGAAGAAAACAAGTAATTTTAGCAAACCCAGGTTGCCAAGGAAATGAAAATCTGTGACAAAGTCATACACAATATTGTCATTTCTCTTCTCCATGATCTCCCAGTGTATACAGTATTAAGCTAGTTCTTCTCTGGAAATCTTACACTGTCACCAATAATTTGTTGACATTAGAGAGTGAGCACTAGGATTTAAATATTAATTTCTGAGGATGTACTAATATATGTTCAGAAATATGGATCTTTTAAACTGGTTTTACTCTGGAGTCCATAATACACCTCCCAATATCAACACTGTTGGGGAGAATAATTTTCCACAACTGAGATCGAGATTGTTCCAAAGTCACCTAGGAATTTTGCAGGCCATGAAAAAGAGATTGATTTTTATCTTCTGTAATTCTCATGAGCCTTTGAGCGAAACATTGATTTTATATGATTTTAAGTGTATATTATTCACATGGTGCTGAGAATGGAATAGAAACACAGCCAAAAACGTTTGAGAAATTATAAAATTTTAAAATTTTATTATTGCAAATGAATTACATAGGGTTGTGGGTTTCATTTAGCATTTTGATATATGCATATTATGCATTGTCATATTTGCATGTGAATATATATTTGAGCATATATTCATTTTTGCAATTATTTATAATTATGCATATTTCATGTTTAGCCTGTAGTTTTAGAAATATGCCATAGTTCAATAAAGCAAAGAAATAGCAAATAATAGACTATATAGAGGTTTCTTTAAATTTTTCTCTGATTTTTCAAAACTCATTTGCTAAAATTTATTTTGTTTTCACTTAGTTAAGATTACACAATTCTTATCTCTATATCTTGATGACCTTATTTGTATTTTACTAACAACCACAGAAATGGAGACAGTATATTTGTACCTCACTGGAAGATATTTTAATATATTCATTCTGGATAATGATTTCATAGTTTTGATGATCACATATTAAATTTCTGTAATTTCCAGATTGAAGGAAATCATGCACAATAAGTATTGTGAATGAGATTTATCTCAGTTATTGCATATATCAGTGGTTTGTCATTTTTATTGTCATGCAGTTCTAGTTGATCCTATTTTTGATAACACTTGGTATCACCAATTCTTTTATTTATTTAAGAGAAAAAAGGAGGAAACAAAAATGAAAAGTAAAAGAGACAAACAAACAACAACAAACTCAAAACAATAACAGTATAGTTTTTCAAAACAAGATGATAGGAATTTAACAATGGTTGGAACACTGCATATTGTTACCTTCAAAAGCATTGCTTAGATTACCAGACAGGGACATGTAAATTTGATCTAATCCTATGAGTACTGATTTTTCTTTTCCAAGAACTAATAAAATCAGCAGACTAATGATCTTAGCTATCTTAGGTATATTTACACAAATTCATATCTTTTTCCTTTTGCTTTCCATCTTTCTTCTCTATCCCAGTTACTTTTCATTTTTGAGCAATTTCTTAGCCTTACACAATATTTATTGTAGATTTTGGATCAGTATTTGCTCTTCCAGTTTCTTACACTAGGGAGACAATATGGTATTCACATGTGGGTATCACTAATGCTTATAACTTCAGTCACCCTGAGGACGGATGTGCTATACTAGGAATTCCTGATTGGCTTACTGGCTGCTCACTAAACATGCATGGTGAAATGTCTGTTCTATTTGCATAACATAATCAATTGTTTCCTTCATTGTTTTGTAGTCATGTTTTATTTTATATTCATACCAATATGTTTGAATCACAAATATCTTGTCCTAGGATTTTTTTTTATTTTAAAGAGAATAAAACAAAAGAGGGAAGAACAAAGCAGATCAGAACAGAACAACATAAGCAACACAGCACTGTACAATAAGACAACCGGACATTAACAGTAGCTGTCAAAATATCTCTTTCTCTGCTATAGTTGAGCATAGTTTCAAATACGATAATATCCAACATAACACAATAGTATAAAACCATTCAATATTATAAAACATTCTGAAGCAAATAGCAGAGAATGATCAATGGCTACTATAATATCTCATTTTCAATAAAAAATTTGTTTATGCTATCACATATATTAAAATCCCAGTAAGAGACAACTTGATAGAACCAATGGTAATAGCAGAGTAGAAGCACGGTAGGACTTCTAAGCAAGATGATATTAAATCAGCAATGGCTGCCATAATGTTTGGTTTTCTTCAAAACAGCTTTTCATACCATCACACATAATAAAGTCAAACAAAACAGATTAAAACCATTCCAACTGATGAATGAAAACCCTGAAAGTCTTCAAAGTAATGAAATGGGAAGTCATGATTACCATAATATCTTATATACTCTGACCAACTCTCATACTAGGGAGACTATACAGTATTTACACATGTGAGTTTGGTTTATTTAGGAATTTTTTAATAATATATTTCTTCATTGGGCTTTCTGATTTTACTACAATACAATTTATCTCTATTTTACTACTGTTCTTTTGAGCATTGTCTGTAAGATAAATTTCTTGAATAATTGTCATAACAGTATTCATTTAAATTTTCTTTTAAAACCTTCATTATTTTTCTTCTGTGTAGAATTCCATGATGCATTTTAATTTAGGTTTTATTGTGTAGCTGGTAACTCTATAACCTTAAGTCTTTCTTCACCTGCTATGCTATGTTTCCTTAAGGTACATTTTTACAAATAGTACCCTTTGTTGATTGTCATATTTAAAATAACTGTGGATATCTAGTGATACACATTTTCTATTTTTATTTTTATTGTAAAGATTGTGTTAACTTTTATGAATCCTTTGAGTTTTGGATCTATTTTTGAATCAATGTGTTACGTGTGCTGTGGTAAACTTGGAAGGAGTGAAGTTCTACACAAACTTAAAGAACTTAGAGAAAGCAAGTGCTATTCCATAGACTGTTGAATATATTTTAAATAGCTTTGATACTAACTCCAACAAAAAGCAACATTGACCTACAGTGATTTCTTTGAGGCAGAGACAACTGAGAAGTTGCTAAATGAGGTGGGTTTGGAAGAGGGTTGCAATACCTGATGATTTATTCTATTCTGGTCTCATCCAAAGTAATTTGAATTAAATGCCACCCATAGTTGTATCTCTGATTAAACCTTCCACTATCAAATAGATGTCTAGTTTTTCAGAAGACATAAGCTCACTTAAGTTCACTTAAGTTACAAATGTCCATGATTCTCACATAAGTACTGTAGCAATAAAATTGTCATTTAACCAAGCTCATCTACTCACATAACTCTGTGGGCCTTGGTTCCAACTCATTGGGATATAATTGCTTATCATTAATAGAGAAAATCCATAAAATAAAGCCAAAGGAGATCCACAAAATAATGCATACTAAGCTCTTACAAAAATGGAATAAATGATCTGATTTTTTGTTAAAATTAAAGATGGATTATGTGTGCAAAATATTTGCTTATGCTATGAAAATGATTTGTCAGAATTTTATGTAAGACATCACACAGTGTTAGCTTGCATTGCACCTTTGAAGACTGGTAAAACCTGAGTATCACAAAATGTTCTTGAGAAGCTGAGAAATGTGAGTTGATGACCAATAGGCATGCATATGAAGGATGGTGTGAAGTATAATGATTTTTTTTTGTTTTACCTGTTGTTAGTCATATTCAATAATAACTTGAAATAATTTATAAAATACTTGTATCATCAAGGTTTTCCTTTCAGAAAAATCTTGAATAAAGTTATGCTTAACAAAAATAGGTTAAGGCTTATTTTGAGAAAAAAAATTATTTTGTTTTAAGTATAGTAGTAAAAAGAATAGAGTAAACTCATTGAGTAAGAGGAATGCAGGTTACAGATGAGCATCAGGGTCTCTGCTGAAATCAAAGATCTCACTAGACTCTCTCAGAAATGTCCAGGCTCATGTCAGATTCTGGATCGTACAGCATTTCTCCATTGACATCAAGGCATCAGGGTGACCAAATAGGAATAAAGAGGTCGCATTTATGCAGGAGTGAGAACAGGAGTGGTTACCAGAGGTTGGGTTGGGTTGGACAGTGAAAGAGGTGATGTTGGCTGCTGAGTGCAAAGTAACAAGGGGAGTGAATAAGCTCTGGTGTTCTAGAGCACAGCAGCATGACACAACTAATGGTAATAATGATGCATTGCCTATTTCAGACTACACTGGACCTAAGGAGGGTAGTATGACATTAGATAAAACACTGTATGTTTCAGTTCCCACCACACAGGAAAATATTTGAGATGATAAATACGCTAATTACCCTGATTTAATATTTCAATGTAATTGCATGAAAGCATTGCTTTTTTACCCCCATAAAACACACAATTAATTTTTCTACTAAAAGCAAAACAATGACAATACAATAAAGAGAGCATATTGTTCGCAAGCACTATGGGGGCTAATTGTTTTGAGACATATGGGAGGAATAAAAAAGAAGAAGCAGAAGGCTCAGCAAAGACTGCTCAGTGTCACAGCAAGTCCTAGACAGCAGTGACAAAGAACTGGGTTCCCTGCCTCTTCTCACTCACTGATTCTCTGAAGAGATCTTCAGAGATGGGATATGAAATGAAACAAGAAGACTCAGCTAATTTCCTGTGTCACTTTGAGCCCAAGTTTTCAAGCTCAGTTGAGAATCTGAGTTGAAATGTCACTGCCAATTAACTATCACTGAATGTAAAAGATTTTATTGGTTTGTGATAAAAATGGAAATTATGGGCCAATTTTGCACTGGATAATTTCATCATTACTTTAAAATTATATTAAGATAAACTTTATTCTTGAGATTGAAGAGTATACATATATCTGAAAATATTGGGCTTCTCAAAAATATATATAAAATATATTTGTTTTTGGTCTGGAATTTTATGAATTTTGAAGTGATATTGTCAAAAGACAATAGGAGTAAAGCTTGAATGAATGATACAAATTTGAATACAAACATCTTATAAACAATAGCAAAAAGAGGTAAAAATGTTCTATGAACACTAACATATAAATATTTCATGCCAAAATTTGTTATAGGCAAGTATGTGTGGATTTGTTAGAAATCCTTCTGAGATTTTCTTTCTTTGAACCAGGAATAAATCAGGACCTCAAACTTGCCAGGCAGTTTCCATGCCATTGAGCTATACCCCCGACTGAAATCTTTCATTTATTTGATGAAAATATAATTTGACAAAGCTATTAAAAGTGTGTTATACTCTTTAGAGTATAGTTACTCTTTAGAGTAAGCACTATAACTATTGCTTGAATCCAAGCATTCAAACACTCACTATTCCCAAACTGTGACAGTGTATAGGAACTAGAATGTTTTCACAGTGACTGCAAAATTGTAAGGTGTCATCTCTCAAAGAAATTCACTGCCAATTTTTTCTAAGGAAAATGAAAGACATAGTCATGTAAGAGTAAACATCCTTCCAAATGGAAATATTTTCAATGAAGTTGTTACCATAAGATATATTCAGATTAAGATGTAGGGGAAAATTCTGTTATTGGCAAGTTCAACAGTGAATCAATCCTTAGAATTCATTTAAGCAATCTTTTCTGATAAGTCAATTAAAGGAGTTGATAAGAATCTGTGGTTAGAGACTTGAGTTTGTTCTGAAGTATGTTAGATGTAACATACTTCTGGGAGGACATGGTTATATTGTTTAGCTTGTCTATTTGCCAAAGTAAATGAACCAAGTCAAAAATCCTTTATGTGAACTGCATTGTCAATGCTGTTGTATTTTTGGAGTGAATTCTCATTTCAAGTTAAATTGAATAACATTACACACTTTGTTTTGTTTTATTCATACTGCATCCCTTCTTTTGTTAGGTTGAGCAGCAGCATCCATCTATTTGCAAATCTTAATTAAAAACATAGGATTATTTCATCAGTCAAACAAATGGTGTCATGTTTACCTGAAGATGAACTGCATCTTTTTTGAGTGCTTCTGAAGCCCATTTTAGAGAGGATTCCGTTAAAGGAAACAACTTTCCCACAATAGTGGAGAAGCATGAATAGTGGGACCAGATATTGGCATCAAAAGTTTTTATCTCAATAAGGGAAGACATATCAGATGCTGCACATAGTTTGCAAAAATGTTAATGACACAAGCATTATAATTCCATCAGAGAAGAGAGGAATTATGCATGTATTTGAATACTTATATCATCTTAGAAAAGTGAAAATTTTTGTGGTAAGTACACTGATACAAATCTATGCTTTACACCTCTTTGTTTATCAATCCATGCCAAATATAGTATTACTTGTTAGCACAGCATTCATTACAAATTATGATATAGGATGTCAAACTGTAAACCAAAGATATAACATGAGTTTATATATCTACAAACCATATATGCAAAACATGTATATCAACATTTGGTTTTGAAAATTTATCTATTTTAAATTTGTGTTTCTCCATATGTGATATTTTCTTCTACATGGTCATTGGTAATTTGTGCTGTTTTTCTGACTGATCGTAGTCTCAGACAGTTAAGTATGTCATGAATGGACCCTTGTAAATATTTACAGTTCAACTACTGACTTGGTACTTCAT